>JABMDO010001736.1:0-12056 GCA_014851415.1 Cnaphalocrocis medinalis
TCCAATAGACACCGATATTGGAACTTCTGCAGTTCTCTCAGCGCAATAGTTTGTATCTAATGCAATTAGAAAACTGTGAACGATTTCAACTGGCCTGGCGATGTATTGGATCGTACTCGAAGCAATTTAAGTGCGAATGAAGTTATTGTCGATAATGGACTTTTGCTATAAATTAAGAAGTAACAAACATGCCATGCTCACAAACTTTCGCCTTTATATTAGTATTTAGCAGTTTAGTTTATAGTAGTAGTTACTTTATATAGTATCCTCTGGTGTTGCGGGTGTCCATGGGCGGCGGTAATCACTTACCATCAGATGATCTGTACAAAGCACACAAGCAGGCGGTTCGTCATTATTCCGGTAGATGTCACTATGCATTTTTACATTGCGCAAGCATTGTGTGTCACCGGAATAATGACCCCAAGCCGCCTGCCTAGATTTGACAGTTTTAAAATAAACTCGGGATTAAGCAGACGGAACTGGTCTTTCATTCAACCGTCTCCCTGCACGGACCTTGAGGGTGCCTTGTACATGGTCCTTCGAAGGTATCAGCGCTAGGGTTGTGGGTGGTGGCAACCATCGGGAGGAGCTGGTGAAGCATCAGCCGACGTGAGGAGCAGGAGCTGCTGCTGAAGCAGTTCCAGGCGGCAGCGGAGTCGCCAGGGGCCACGCCGGAACTCTGCAGCCCAGCAGTGGAGTGCTGCGGGGCTAGCAGCGGAGTCACCAGCAGCAGGAGTCTGCGGCCAGCAGCGGTGGTCTGCCGGTCAGCAGCAGAACCTTGTGGCCGTGTCCTGCAGAGGAGGTCTGCAGGCCAGCGGAGTCACCCAGGGTCTCGCACCAGTGAGGGCCTTCGGTTCATCGGCGGAATCGTCGGAGGCCTGATCCAGGGTTGGAGCACCCAGCCGGGTGTTTTATTAAGGTCAAGTGCGAGCCGAACCGTGAGTTTTTAATTATTTGGTGCTAAAGTGGACTCTAAAGACAGTCAGCGGAAAAATTTAGACATTTCAGTAAATTCTTTTTTCGAAAATTTCACAAATTCAAAATTTTTTCAATTAAGAAAATTTCAAAATTGTGTCAACAAGACTTTTCAATTTATTTGACATTTTAAATTATTTACAGTGGGTGGACACCGCGGAAACAAATGTAATATTTCGTCATGATATGCTACTTTTAGCCTTATTCCCTAGCAGTAATGACTACAAGACCGCAATTAATGTATTCTGTGGGAGTACGTCTGGTTTTCCAACATCATAACTTAAAATTTTATTTGGCTATGTTGGCAAGGCAAGATCCGGCCAAACTTGACATCTGACTTCAATATGGCGTTTTTTTTCAAAATTTATTGGGAACGATACATATTTTCGTAAATAAAATGTGAATCAAGTGAAATCCTCCCTCCTGATCTTACGTCGAGTTACGTGTTTCTTTCTTTGTTATGTTTGGACGTTTAACGCCACTTTTCTTGTTATTTTTGGACTTGTTGTGTTAATCAGTTTTATCATAGTTTTGTGTTATTTATTAAGTGCTATTGTGTTTAGTTTTGACCATGGAATCGTCTCGTGGGCATACACGTAACTTTAAGAAGTGCGTTGTATCAGGTGGTATAAGGCGTTTGTCAGATTTAGGTGTGTTCCTGGAAGGTTCCTGGCTAGTAGATATTTCACATGATCCAGAGAGGTTTGTATTTACACAGCATTTATAAGTAACAAGATCTAGGGTGCAGTCCGCTGTCGATATTTTTCGATATTTCCCATCACTAGTAACTATCGTGGGAATCTATCGACAGTTTCCCATCACTACGTAACGCTGTCAGTTGTCAAATACCAGTCATGCCAACATTAATAAAACCAATGTTCATGCCGTGTGGTTGGCAATGTTCACCTGTGCCAAGAAAAAAAAAAGAAAAAAAAAACCTCGAGCTCAGACCAATGTATGGAATGGCGTCTCTTAAAACGGAGTGATTATATTCTCTTTGATTATTTACATAATTTCGATTTAGTTTCTATGATTTAAGTTTTCTATTGCATATCAAAATGGATTCAGTGGAAACATTAGTAAAATACCAGAAGGATGTTATGTTACGATTGGGCAAATCGCGCACAAATTACAAAAAGTCGCCGAAAGAGAGAATAACTGAACAATACGTTCAAGTCAGGCTAACCTGCTTAGAAGAACTCTGGGATAGTTTTAAAAAAGGTCATGATCGTTTAATTCGGGAATTCGATTACAAGGAAATTCAGGGAACCTGTTATGTCAAAGAGGATTTGTATGACATGGCTGAAGAAATGTATGTGGACTTTAAAACTGAATTGACAACTATATTGGCCAAATTTGTGGAAGCTGTAAACAAGGATACAGCCTACAGGATTCGTTCGGATAGTTTTAATCAAAATTTGGTTGAATTACCTAAAATTACCATACCAACCTTTTCTGGTAAATACCAGGAATGGATCACCTTCCGTGATATGTTTATTTCGTTGATCCATAATAATAAAAATTTGGACAATGTACAAAAGCTGCACTACCTGAAGGGGTATTTGTCGGGCGAGGCCGAACAACTTCTCAGGCAAATTCCTATAACTCAGGAAAATTATGAGCATTGTTGGAGTCAGTTGGAATCAAGGTATAATAATAAAAGGTTTTTATCACACAACATTTTAAAAAGGTTGTTGAGTCAACGAAATTTGGTTAATGAATCTGCATCTGCCTTAAAAGATCTCATTGACACAACCACCGATTGTTTGAACGCTCTGGCAAATTTAGGCATTAATGTATCATCTTGGGACATTATTATCATCCATCTGATCACTCTAAAATTAGACGCAGAAACAAAAAAGCAGTGGGAGCATCACTTCGCCAATTCTTCAGATGAATTACCAACTTTTCAAAATTTCACATCATTTTTGTCAAATCGTTACAGAGCTCTTGAATTTTTAGATAATAAACCGGCAAATCCAACAAATAAATTTGTCCCCAATAATTTTAACTGGAGGAGCAACACTGGTCATAATTTTAACACTGATAATAAATTTAAGACGCTTATAACTGTTGATGGAGGATGCAAATATTGTTCTGGGGAACATAGGTTGATGGCATGCAAAAAGTTTATTAGCGTGGACGTTGACTCACGGAGGAAGTTCGTGCAATCCAATCGGGTGTGCTTTAATTGTCTCGGCACTAACCATTTGGCAAGCGGCTGCAAGGTAAAGACTAGGTGTCACAAGTGCGGAGGTCACCATCACACACTATTGCACCCGAAGGGTACGGACAGGGTTGAGGCAGGCAAGCCAGAAGTTTCCGGGGGTTCAGGGATAACTGGGGTGACTCGTATCACAGGGGACAGTGCTGCACGTCATGTGGTACTGGCTACAGCACTAGTCAAGGCCAAAGCGAAACATGGGAAAGATAAAACAATTAGGGCGCTTTGGTACCAACGGTCACAAAAATCATTCATCCCGGAAACTAAAGAGGGGAACATGGAATTAAGGAAAAAACAAATCAAAGGACAAGGATGGGTAGGAAAACAATTTGGGAGGTATCAAAATTTTAGGTCTAGGGTAACGGAACCATGTCGATGGTCTCATAACAGAACCAAAGACGATCAGGCAGACCGCGCGTCACGGGGGCTGGTAAATCATAAGGTATGGCGAAAAGGTACGTCAATTCATCGGGATAGCATAGTATGCTATGGGAGGCCGCAGGACGTACGCTCTGGTTGGAGGCGGTCATCATTCATACAAGGGGTAAGTTAGGTTTACATGACGGCTGCTATGGTGGTTATTTGGCTGTGGGTTTGAAACATACTTTGGTTTGAATGACATACCACCGTGGGGCCACATAAGTACAGGGTTTTAAATTCTTTGGGTATTTATATCGTCAAAACTTGTATTGCATTAAGGAAATAATCTGGTTAAGGAATTTATACTTGTTTGGTTTTGTGCACTGTGTTGTCTATAATTCTTTTTCTAAAACTGTTTTTATACACTGTGTTTTGGTAATTTAAGTTGTGGTGAAATTGGTTTAAGTTGTTTTTTATACGCAGTATTTTTTTGGTAAATTGTTTTTGGTACACAGTGTTATTTGGTCTATTGGTTTTTTGCTATTTATATACCGTTTTTAGGGTTCCGTAGCCAAAATGGCAAAAACGGAACCCTTATAGTTTCGTCATGTCCGTCTGTCCGTCTGTCCGTCTGTCCGTCTGTCACAGCCGATTTACTCGGAAACTATAAGTACTACAGTGATGAAATTTGATGGGAATATGTGTTGTATAAACCGCTACAAAAATATGACACTAAATAGTAAAAAAAAGAATTGGGGGTGGGGCCCCCCATACATGTAACTGAGGGATGAAATTTTTTTTTTCGATGTACATACCCGTGTGGGGTATCAATGGAAAGGTCTTTTAAAATGATATAAAGTTTTCTAAAAAACATTTTTCTTAAAGTGAACGGTTTTTGAGATATCAGCTCTCAAAGTCGTAAAAAGTATGTCCCCCCCCCTCTATTTTTATAACTACGGGGTATAAAATTCTAAAAAAAATAGAGGTGATGCATGCTAATTAACTCTTTCAACGATTTTTGGTTTGATCAAAGTATCTCTTATAGTTTTTGAGATAGGTTGATTTAACTGTAATTCCATTCACCAGGTGTATAAATTGACATAATAAGTTTATTATATTTGCTGCTACGGAACCCTTTGTGCGCGAGCCCGACTCGCACTTGGCCGGTTTTTGGACATATCTTAAGGGCAAGCACCTTGCCCTTAGGAGGCGGTATGTACAAAGCACACAAGCAGGCGGTTCGTCATTATTCCGGTAGATGTCACTATGCATTTTTACATTGCGCAAGCATTGTGTGTCACCGGAATAATGACCCCAAGCCGCCTGCCTAGATTTGACAGTTTTAAAATAAACTCGGGATTAAGCAGACGGAACTGGTCTTTCATTCAACCGTCTCCCTGCACGGACCTTGAGGGTGCCTTGTACAGATCCTTCTGTTCGTCTGCCCCCTATCTCATAAAAAAAAGTGACACTAAACTCAATGTCAGTTGTTTACTTGTACTTTATATTTTTTGAAATCGTATTTTGCATAAGGTTAGGTATAAATAGGTAATTAGAAAATGCACGAATAAAATCCATAACAAAAATCAATGTTATGTTCATAAACTGTTTTGAGGAGTACCTATCTAACGCTATAAATACATCTAACAATCTATTCTTATCAATTAGTCTTCACCCATAGTTACGAATGCTCAGGAGCAATCTTACTAGAAAATATTACGACTATTTTTGCACCTATTGAGTGTAATAATATCTAGAGCTTAGTGTGGATTAGCGGTGGGATCCTGCTAATTAGTGTAATTCCTCAAGTGCATTAGCTCCGCGTGCAGGTGTGTGATGAGCACTAATAGGTTTACATGAATGCGTCGCGGGTCTGCAGTAATCTGTAAATGCGCAGATTAATATTATCGTACAGTACCGAACACACCTGGAGATACATTGAGACATGGGTATGTAGGTAACAATTACAGAGGACATTGTGATGTCATTCACGTGATTTTTATGTTCTTAAGGAGTATCACGCGGTTGATAAGGTAAATAATGCATATAACTAAAGCAGGGGATATTTTCATAACTTTGCACAAACCACGGAGCATATTTGAACTAAACTAAATTTAATATGCTGCAGATTAACTTGTGACATTAAAGTAACGAGTGCGGTTAAAGCGGTTATCCTGCGGTCCTCGTGCGCGGAACCTGCTCAGACGCGGGCTCGAGAGCGCTGCGGGAAATGCATTCGGCGAGGCCAGCTCAGCTAAACCCGACGACATGCAAATATGAGCGCCGTAAGCTTTTATACCGCAAAGGTCAGCAACGCATCTGAAAACGTACCTCGAGTAGTAGATGATACGATTAGAAACTACCTTCACCCATCCGTTATGGGTGGGCGGGTACCTAATATGAAAAATAATACGATGATTAATTAAAACTGACTTTGATATTAAAATAATTTGACTAGGAGTTTCGGCAATCTACTCGCAAGGTACTACATATTATTTAATATATAAATTTAGCTACAAAATGGTTTCCAGCCAAGAAACAATATTTCATATTTATCTGGGTTCTAATTTAACGTTTCAGGCTAAAATATTTGTGCGAATTCTCGGCAGATGACTGGCAGGAACTGGAGCAAGACTGACCGAGATTGAGGGAGACTCATATGAGCGATCCACAGTGAGGCAGAGTTTCAAATTCAGATTTTAAAGTTACCATAGATATTTACTACAATTTGTAAGAGTCAGTTAATCGTAGTCGCAGCGTTGATCCGGTTTAACTTGGCAAATAGACGCATTGATTCATCCGCAGATTGGACGAGCGTCGCAGCCGCTTTGTGCGAGCGCCGCACGCGCCGAGTCAATGTCGCCGCGGCAGCGACACGGCACTGATTGCTCGGGCCAACACACCGTTCACACGGGGAATGGACCTGCCTTCAGGTGATAGATTGATAAATGCATAAATACAAGGTATTCTCTATTTCCCTAAACAAAACTGGGTAACAATTTGAAAAAGGACGACAGTTCAATATGGCGCTTATCGTTTGATTATTACACCGATTTTATTAGTAAATAAAAGTGTATGTATTT
The DNA here is from genome assembly GCA_014851415.1 of Cnaphalocrocis medinalis. NCBI lineage: Eukaryota > Metazoa > Arthropoda > Insecta > Lepidoptera > Crambidae > Cnaphalocrocis > Cnaphalocrocis medinalis. Next base: position 6,643 of record JABMDO010001736.1, read on the forward strand.
TTTGTCCATTAGATAAAAAATACGATATAACCACTAACATTAGCATGCTTGAAATATTGTTTTGATAGCGCTAAACATCGGTCATATCGATACCTTAAATCTCAAAGGGCGTAATCACCAAATCATCACTTTTCAGGAGAGCCGAAACAAAAAAAAAATCTAAGAATTAAATTCATAACTTTTAAACTAATAATGCCATATAAATGAAATTTGGATGTAATTATCGAGTATCGAGAGCTTTATAACACAGTTATATGGTATTCAAAATACAACCAATGTTTGCCAAACTGATTTGTGATTACGCCAAAAAATATTGACAACTTGGCATTTACGACCTAAAAAAAAGGCTGTTCTGCAATAAGTTATGGTATAATGGCGTTTAAGACTTGAAAAAAAAAGGCTATTCTGCTCTATGCTATGGTGTAACAGCCTAGTTAACTTATAGAAAATGCATTTTAAAAAGCTATTTTCGGTTTTTTATAAGTAAAAACACTTTGAGGAAGATACAAATTAAGAGACAAATACGGGTAGTTTCATTATTACAAAATTTATAGCAAGTACAGAAATGAAAACGATTTTATTATTTCAATTATACAAACGCAATCATTTTAGTTTGAAATTCAAACGAAAGTTATTGATTTCTATAATTTTGTTTTGTTTTTAAATTAGTATAAACAATATCTGCATCGACATGACTTTTACTTAGAGCTTAAATTTTAATAAGTCTTCTACGAGTACTGTGCAAAGAAGTAAAACAAACGTTTATTTTTAAAAATGTTAAAGCTAGGATTGATCTATATAAGATTTAAGCGCTAGAAAAAACTCCCGCCACTTTGTTTATGTTTCAGGTTTTGCGTGCTATTAACAATCTTTAATAGGAGTACTGTTGGGAAAAGAAATAAAAGACTTCACTATATTAACAAGAATTTAATCACAGACATCGATACAATTCGGTTCGACGAGGGGAAATGAGTGGTATATTCTGCTCATTTTTGTATTTCCTCATTTTCGTCTAGGATAGTGACACTAGAGTAATTCTTCTTACATAGGTACCTAGTAAAAGTAGGTACTTGCTAATTGCATGTCTGAGCGTTTTTATTTTAGAATTTATAGAAACCGGACTAGACGCGATATTCATTATGCAGTATTACTACCACTTAGTACTTTATTTTGTTTAAATTCTTAAAGTAACTCGAGTCGTAAACGCCACTGTTACACATATCTGTCCTATACGCCTCATTCGATAGTCAGTATTTTTCACATCATTATAATTTTAACTGGTGTATCGACCGAAACCTTAATAATGAATTTTTCAAAGGTATTTACGACTAAAAAAACTTGTTTATCGACGGTAAAAACGTGGGCTGTAATCACCACTTTTTTGCGAATTTTAAAACTTTGATAATACAGATCGATAGAGAAAAAAAAATGGAGTAAGATAGCATTCAAAAGTCATTTTGGCCAAAATGGTGATTACGCCCTTTGAGATTTAAGGTATCGATATAAACTCTAGCTACTAAAGCTCTAAAAGTGTTGCCGCCATTGAAGGCTTCATTCGCGAAAGAGCGCTATTATGGCATATTCTTAGTCCGTCAATTACCTACTATGGATCGAAAGTAAAACGTAGTGAAAATATTTTCGGTATTCTAAATATCTATGTCTGTCGGCATCACTTTGCCACACGTTATTGCAATTGTCCCCTGTTCACCCACTCGCCCTGCGCCTCGCCGGCACCCGCATAGTTTTGACAGGGAACTTTTTGCTGATCGACAAAGCATTCATTTCCATATCAAAGGCGATGCAGGTTCGCATCTCGGTTCAGCTATCAGTCTAAATAATGGAACAACAAGGTTTATATGAACTGTAAATAAGCCATAGGTATCATAGACTTTTTGTTTGCCTTGCGAAGTGTGTACTTACTAAGGCGTAGTTGACAAAAGTACATAAAATACTAGCTACTTATTATACCGTCAATAATTTCCGATAATGATTGAGGGTTTGCAAACAGTTTTCATTATGTAGAGCGATTATAATAATGTATACGTAGCGACATTGCGCACCTAGAGAGGTGATATACGTCGGAGCATTGCGCCTATTATTATTATTATCATTTTGTAAATTTCGTTAAAAGATGATTTTTAAATACAATTTCCTAATATACGGTCACGAGCTAACCTCAAACATAAAACCCGTAGAAATGTGAGCTTAATTATAAACGAAGCTTAGCGCGGAAAGTTATTAATTCAATAAACATCAGAAGTGCCTGGTGAGTCGCTCCCTCCGAGCGTTGACTGGCAGTTGCCCGCTTCATTAAGCCCTCGCTCGCGGGCGCGGGTCCGGATGCCGCCCGCGGGTGTTACTCTTGGCAGTATGATATTACCTCTATTGTTGCCGGGAGGTAAGAAACATTTATTATCTAACCAAATGGCACTGAAATAGGTTCAGATCTTGTGGCTATTTCAAAGAAATACCAGTTCTTTTTCCGGGGTATATGTAGGTACTAAGCCGATCCCGGGCACCGAAGCGACAGCCTCGGATGCAACCGGGACGACACGCTAATATGACGAAGACGAACTGGTATTCCTACCTAAGTTTCATTTACATCAGTTACTTACACACAATTACGTACCTATTGGTATCAAATAATATTAGTCCATGTTTAACTTATATGTTAGCTCATCGAGTTATGTTAGGATATTCAACCTGATTGCTGATAAGTGAAATGAGAGCACACATGTCTATGTAGACTCGCTGAAGTTTATTAACATTTGCTATATAATAAATATGTAGGTACTAAGCGAGCTGGTAAGATTTCTACAAAATTATGCTCATGGTAATATATATAGTAGTAAGTTCTTAGACCAAGTACCTAATATTTTTCTACTAAGCGAGTAAAACCAACTCAAAGAAAGTTACCGCACCTACAAACAATGTCCCAAAGATGAGTTGTCGACCCGTGGAGTGGGCATAATTCCTAGTTTGGAATATCTACAGTAGTCTGCGGTTGGTGTATAAACAGGCGCCGAGGGCCCTCCAGCCGCCTCCCGGAGCAATCACCGCGGCGAGGTGTGCACGCACTCGCGCGCCCTCGCGAGCCCTCACGAGCCCTCGCCAGCGCTCGCCACTCCGCATAACCTCAACGAGGGGGCTGAAGTGTTAAATCTTTCAAATTCCCAACATTACGCTGAAATTGTATTTTTAAGCAAAATGTGAATAAAACCTCTAACAGCGTAATTGTCGGTCTTTACTTATTGTCGTACTTTTACAATGCGATTGATATAATGTGTTATTATTATTTCGACGTACTTGTTTAAATATTCATGATTTGCTTAACTATAAAAGTCGGAAAATATAAACGATATCTAACCCTTTATTTCATAACTACTTAAGATTTTAGCTACAAAATACGCTTCGATACTTATTTTGTGAGTAAAAACCAATAGCGGACGAAGTATGCGGGCTATTTTGTAATAAATTCTTAAAGACAAAAGATTCGTGATATTTTTGCGAAATCAACTAAATGCCAGAGCTAAGAAGAGAAAGTAAAATAATACGATAAACAGTAATAAGTATGTAGAAGAAACGAGTTGACTTGACGGTAAATACTTATTTGTTGGCATTACACACGAATTGAATATAATAATGTTTTTATTAAGATGTCTTATATATGGTAAGTAAGCCGACAAGCTTTACGTCAATCAAACCGCATACCAAATGAAGATGGCGTACGCTCATGCTAAGAAAATATCCGTAACAAGCAAGTGAATGTATACTACACAAATATTAGTGTCCGTCCTAATGCGTTCATATTACGTCCCAATATTGAACTATGACCATGCGTTGTAATGTGCTTTCCTATGTTGGTAATATCACTTTTAGATTATTTTTCTAGCCTTTGATACAATTCTCAACTTTGTATGGTACGAGAAATGCTATCTTTCGAAACGAGTGCTTCCGCTGCTGCAGTATAAATTAATATAGAAGACTACTAACCAAGTATATGCACCCGCTGCAGCAGTAAATGAATATAAAGCACTGCAAAAATCTAATCAAAGTGTTATGAGTTCTACTAGTGTGTTCGTGCGTGGATCACCCGCCGCGCCGTCGCGCCGGTTCGCATCGCGTTGCGTTCCGTCGCGTCGGTCGCGCGTCGGGTGTCGGCGATAATTCCGCGCGTCTGCACAATGTTGTTATCAGCGAGTGCACGCAGCGGGTGCACCGCCCGCGCCGCGCCGCGTACGCGCTCGTAAACCGCGTTTGCATAAGCACCACCACTTTATTACACTCTTGGAATCCGCTTCTAGTGTTTGGGGAACCGGAGTAAAGAACGGTTAGGTTTCAAGGGTGAGGGTGAACTGAGATACATGACCTCACAAATATGTATGCGTTTGAGTAAATTACACTCAAGTGGTTACGATATTTTTTATTTCATTTACATGATAAGCGAGCTGTGATCTCTTAATTGTATGGTACACAGTAACATGTAGGTAAATAGTGCTTTTCAAGATTTCAGTCGACATTAAGGAAGTGTCATCTATGTTATATAGGTAGTTTGAAAACTTTAATTGGACAGTTCTTTTTTCTTGAAACTGATTAAACTAAGTGGTTTTCCTCACAACGCCATGTAGACTTTGTTTCACTTTAGTTTCTACTACATAAAAGTTACCAAACTTGTAAACTATGGTGGTGTAAACTTCGAATAAAAGTCACTTGTAGCACAAAACTGCTGTATTTTAGAAAACACGTGGAAATTTACATACACAGAGCGACGTGGATCGTCACTGGAGGTTTACCGCGGACTGGTCGGCTCGGGCCGGGCGCGCCTGCCGGCGCACCGCGTATACTTATTACTAACATTACGGGTAGAAAACAAACAATATTTATTAACTTACCAACTAATTAAAATTAACAAATTCGTGCGAACAATTATTTAACTTAGAAATTATTTACTTAATGAGCGCGTCGCTAACATCCTCCCCCCCAGTGCTGGCACAGCACTTACCACTACTGAGAAACGGTGCAGTGCGTTGGGGGTATACCATGTACCTAATTAATAATTAACAAAATAAATAAAACTTGTAACACAGCCGCACATCAAGTTACCACAAACAGTCAAATTTCCTCATTGATATTCAACCTAATGTGTTTGACAGTAAGATGAGAGTCCATTGAAGAAATTTGACAGTTTTGTATACTTTGATGCGTGGCTGTACGTACCAAGTATCGAGCCAGGTTAAGAAGTGACAGAAGTCATACAATCATACATGACACGGACTAAATGTATCGATAAACAGTTGAATCATCATGGTTCGACGTTTGGTAGTTCTCGGATAATACAGGCAACGAGCGCTTTCTGAACAAGGCCATAGGTCATAGATAGTACTAATGACTAGTCGGATGGCGCATTTGGTAGT
>JABMDO010001737.1:0-36418 GCA_014851415.1 Cnaphalocrocis medinalis
GTATACCATGTACCTAATTAATAATTAACAAAATAAATAAAACTTGTAACACAGCCGCACATCAAGTTACCACAAACAGTCAAATTTCCTCATTGATATTCAACCTAATGTGTTTGACAGTAAGATGAGAGTCCATTGAAGAAATTTGACAGTTTTGTATACTTTGATGCGTGGCTGTACGTACCAAGTATCGAGCCAGGTTAAGAAGTGACAGAAGTCATACAATCATACATGACACGGACTAAATGTATCGATAAACAGTTGAATCATCATGGTTCGACGTTTGGTAGTTCTCTGGATAATACAGGCAACGAGCGCTTTCTGAACAAGGCCATAGGTCATAGATAGTACTAATGACTAGTCGGATGGCGCATTTGGTAGTGACCCTGCCTTATACGCTAAACGTCGACAAACAATGTTTTGTTCAGTATCTGGGTGTTATAATAGTGTACTTATTAAGTAAACATACTTATTTGTGTTTCCTCTGTTACTTATTGATATCTGTATCACAAGTACCTACTTAGGCTGCTTATTACGACGGAGTCAGGTCAATAGAATGAGGTGTTGTGTGAATTTATTTATTACTAGTGGCCCGCCCTCACTTCGCTTCGGGACCGTAATTCAGAAATGAACCAATAGATGGCGCTGTGCTCAATTACATCGCGCAAGCGTTTCGTGTTTTCGGTTTACCTATAAGCCTTGTCGTTGTCTATAGAAGTTATCTCTTATAAATAGTAGGTATAGATTTCCTTTGATCTGTGACATGATGCAACTGTTTACCGATACTCTTTATACCTAGTAGGGGAGCCCAAGAGGGGATTTTGGGATTTACTCAAGCGCGGCAGATTACTATACAGGCAGGTACTTGTACCCCATTAAATACCTCCACTGACGTATGAGTCCTGTATATGTGGCCGTGCGTCAAGGATAAAGGATCAGATTAGTTAAAAAAAAATTGATCATCTGAAATTCTCGAGCGCGTCAGATTAAGATAGGATAAGTTAGTTATATGCTAAAAAGTGTATATTCCACTAATCTGACAATTTTCGATTGACGATAAGAAGTTAGTGGGTTACAAACTTGTAAAAAAAAAAACGTCATCTTGACTTTCTCGAGCGTGGCTAAATTTTTTTTATTTTTAAGGGAATAATTCAACGTTTCACGAAAAATATATAATCTGACGATTTCCATAAGCCGAAGGAAGGAAAAATAATCGATAAAGTTTAAAGCGTGCAGCTACGTGGGTGCCGGTATTCCCCTCTCCGAGTTTCTATTCCTCTCTCACTCTTTCTCTATCTATGTCTCTCTCACTCTGTCTGAAGATAATTCTACCGACGAAGATGACGATTAAAAAAAAAATTATTTTTTCATATTTATTTTCTTATAAATAAAAGTTTTGTACTTCAAAAAATATATACTGGTTTATTTGCATGCTATTTTTTCAGTTTTTCAATTCGTTAAGTTTAAAAGATTGAAAAAAATAAAAAAATAATTTTTTCTATTGTCAGATTAGGCCAATCCCTCCAGATAATTGTCAGATTATGAGACAACACGTTAAGGGTACATAGATGAACCATATATATCTTAATCTGACGCGCTCGACTATTTCAAAATGGCGATTTTTTTTTTGCTCATTCAAATAATGGCCGCAAGTTTGGGTCACATCTAAATCGTCAGATTATTATATAAGAACCTTTTTTTAGGTTCACTTAACACCCCCTTGAAAATCTGACGCGCTCGATTAATTTTTTTTTTTTCCGTTTTTTACCCTTACGTACGACCACCTCCACCATGGAAACAGTCAGATTAAAATATGTATGTTTTCTAAAATACGTAAGACATGGATGCTATTAATATCTGACGCGCTCGAGTATGTCCATGCAACTGTTTTTTTTTACATTTTTGAAAATTTACAGCGACTTCCCCCACCGATGGAAGTATGGATATTATATGACATTTCTTTTTTCTTATCATGTAAGCTTCGCAATCCAATATGTCTCTTTGACGCTCGAGTAAATCCCGATTTAGCATCCTGGGCTCCCCTACTATTATATACTCATACTTGTATTGTTAAAGTTGCGTAGTATGTTAAAACTGTCATAATACTCTTTAGATGAACAATTTCAAATTTTATTGTTGTCTCTATCTCTAGTCATTTTATGTGTATCTATTGTGATCGGTGTGATAAATAAAACATTATCAAAATATTTGTTGTTTATTGTAAATTCCCCAATAAAAAATGCTAAAATGAATTCATCGTTAAACCGGAATATTTTATTTTTATACTCGTAGTGTTTTCCTCTAAGGTTTTCCTGTTTCTTCTGTAATTATGTAAGTATCTTAACTGCTATAATTTAGGAGGTTCAGCCAAAAAATATGTGATGCTCGCCTGCAACCTAATAAAAAATCGGTAAAAAAACTTTTAAGTTAAACGGTTTTATCTATGTGCACTGAAAACTAGAAAATAATAATAACAATAGGTATTCTGAACTTCTAGTACAGAAATATTTAAGTACTAGGCAGAATAGCTTTTAGGCATATTAGACTAAAACTAAAACGTGGGGCCCATTGACTATTTCTGTAATACTTTCTTCTATACTAAGTGTATATCAAAGTGTGTATGCATCGACTTACTATAATCGCAATTGGAGATTTTGACAATCAATAACCAGCCGTGGCGGCTTCACCAGCGAACGCCGAGCGCATGATCTACCAAAGTATAAAGATATGCTTAGCCATAGGTAGGATTTCAGAGGGGCCCCACGTTTTTATTTTAGTCTAATATGCCTAAAAGCTATTCTGCCTAGTACTTAAATATTTCTGTACTAGAAGTTCAGAATACCTATTGTTATTATTATTTTCTAGTTTTCAGTGCACATAAGATAAAACCGTTTAACTTAAAAGTTTTTTTACCGATTTTTTATTTTCTAGTTTTTAGTATTTAATGAAAATGCCTACCGAATATTCCTCGAAGACTTGACAAAGCTCAACTTGCAGAGCAGGCCGGGATCCGACGGAGTTATAGCACCATAGACCATATTCACACAGTAAGACAGGTTATATGGAAGACCAAAGAATATAACCAGCCCCTGTGCATGGCGTTTGTGGAGTATGAATAAGCTTTAGACTCCGTCGAGACCTGGTCTGTTCTCGAGGCCTTGCAGAGTGGCCAAGTCGATTGGCAATATATCGAGGTGCTGAGGTGTCTGGTATAACGCCCCTAATATGTCCGTAGTAATCCAAAATGGCCAAACTGAGCCTGTCTTGCTGCGACGTGGTGTGAGACAAGGAGATGTTATATCTCCGAATCTCTTCTCCGCTGTGTTGCAGGACATGTTCAAAACGCTAAACTGGAAAGAGCGCGGAATCAATATTAATGGCGTGTACATGTCACACTTACGATTTGTAGACGACATCGTTATTTTGGTGGAAACCTTAAGTGACCTACAGGAGACGGTGAGCAGCCCAGCTGAATCTTCCAAATACGTCGGTCTTCAGATGAACTTGGATAAAACCAAGGTCATGTTCAACGAGCTCGTTGATCCGGGACCAGTCACTGTTAGAGTACCTCTCGAAGTTGTCCAGGAATATCTAGGACAAACGCTCCAATTAGGCAGAAACAACTTGAGAGAGAATCCAATAGAAAAATCAGCTAGGCTGGGTAGCATTTGGTAGGTTTCGTCAAGTCATTTCGTCACCTATCCCTCAAAGTCTTAAGTCGAAAGTCTTCAACCAGTGCGTCCTCCCGGTCATGACTTACGGTGCCGAGACGTGGACACTCACGGCTGGACTAATCACCGGTTAAAAGTCGCTCAAAGAGCTATGGAAAGGGCTATGCTGGAGTATCTCTGAAGGACCGCATCAGAAATGATGTAATCCGACAGAGAACCAGAGTCACCGACACCGACCGAATTAGCAACTAAAGTGGCAGTGAGCTGGTCACATTAGCCGCAGAACTGAACAACAGCCGTAAAGTCCTTGAGTGGAGACCGCGACTCGGTAAGCGTTAGTGTTGGACGTCCTGCGACAAGATTGGGATGATGATATTCGAAGGCTGGCTACTGGCTGGAGTGCGCTGGATGAGAGTGGTCGAAAATCGGGAGCGATGGCGTGCATTAGGGGAGACCTATGTCCAGCAGTAGACGAGCTGATTATGACCAATCAATTTGTAACGTCAATGCTGGACCGCAACATTACTTTTGCTTCTACAAATATTTCAAGTACTGATGGTAAGCCTCCAGTCTTATTAATATGTGTTGGTATTATATTTCATCCCCCCCCCCCTCCCCTTCAGAGGTCCAGTAGAGGGGCAAGGCTATAATATACAACAAGGGGCGCCCAATCTTGAGGGGAAAACTTGCGAAATTACATTTTTAGCCACCCTAATGCCTTACAGTCTTCAGCACGTCTTAACCTATTTCCTTAACTTGGGCGCTAACTACGTAGGTACATCTAATTACCTATTTTTTTTTTAATTTGTCCTCCTAACGTCACACAATCTTGGACACGACTACTCATGCCCTCACCTAATACGGCATTTTGTAACGACGTCCATCGTGGATTTTAAATTTTGTCATAATCACAGTATTCTACTAGTGTAGCCCTTTCATTTGATACCCATATTGAGGGGGTTGTGGAAAAATATGATATCCGCCATTTTGTACCGGCGGCCATCTTAGATTTACAATGTTATTGATATTACTATAATGTATTGTCATCGGAACTAAAGGTGTGTACCAAATTTCAGATCAATCTGACAAGAGGAAGGTACTTAAATTTCAATTTCTAATTTTGACCCAAACAAACAAATAATAAACAAACAATACCGTACGGGTCGAGCTAAATAAAACCGTTTAATAAAAAAAGATAAATAACTCCACCTAATTCCGGCCCCTGAATGTATAGATGTGTTAGTCATCAATCATCATTTTCTTTTTGGGAACAGCTTTAATTGTGGGATAGCCACGCTTCGGCATGAATGGGCCGGCTCGACCGGAGTGATACCACTGCCTCACAGAAAACGTACGTGAAGCAGCCCCTGTGCTGTGTTTCGCCGAGTGAGTGATGGTACCGGAGGCCCACCTGGGGGGAAGGGGATGAGTGAGGGTACCGGAGGCCCATCCGGCGGGAAGGGGATAAAAGGTTGGCAGCGTAGTTGTGTCTCCACTGGTGTTGCAGGTGTCTGGGCGGCGGCAATTGCTTACCATCAGGTGATCCGCCTGCTCGTCTGCTACCTATAAAAAAAAATCAATAGCAACAGTCGCAACACTCTTCACCGAAGCACTCCCCGCCAACACAGCTATCTGCACAGCAGTCTCCGGAACAGCACTCACAGTCGCAATCACAATCGCAACTAATATCCTCACAACCGCAACCATCCTCACAACCACAACCATCCTCACAACCACAACCGCGGCAAGATTCCTTGCAGTCCCCAAACAACTTCGCTGTGTACTGACATATTGTCGATACTTGTTTTAAGACGTCAGTGAACATATCAAATAATTTCCTTTCTTTAAATTCTTCATTTTCGTCATTGTCACTAGAATGTTCATTGCTACTATCTTTTCATTATCATTTGATTTTGGTTCCACATTTTCTCTGTCATCATTATATTTTTGAAGGGCACTTTCATTATTTTCCTCGATGTTCTCTGATGTGGCTTTGATGTTGGCTTTCATTATTTTCTCTATTACCATTGTATTTTTGAAGAGCACTTTCATTATTGGTTTGGATGTGGTTTTGATGTTGATTTTCATTATTTTCTCTAGCACCATTGTATTTTTGAAGAGCGCTTTCATTAATTTCTCGATGTTCACTGCCGTGGCTTTGATGTTGGCTTTCATTATTTTGTCTAGCACCATTGTATTTTTGAAGAGCGCTTTCATTAATTTCTCGTTGTTCACTGCCGGGGTTTTGATGTTGACTTTCATCGTTTTCCTCTAGCACCATTGTATTTTTGAAGAGCAGTTTCATTATTTTCTCTATCATTATTTTGTTGACGTTGATTGTCATCATTACCTGGAGCACTATTGCGTGTTTGATGATCACTATCACTGCTTCCTCGACTAGCAGTTGGTTGCACATTAATAATGTCCAATTTCACGTTGGTCTTCATGACTAAACTACAAACGTTGAAAATTAAAATTATTCCCTATTTGTTCCACTTGTCCGGTTGGACGTGCGTCCTCGATATCGCTGAAAAGACTTGCTCGAGTTAGTCGCAACCTAGTTTGCGATGGCCCAAACAAGGGATGTTGCTTCGCACGCCAAAATCCAGTAAGGGTCACCGTGCCAAGAGCCAGGTGATAATCGGAGTAAGTGAGTGTAGATAGGTAAGTAACTATTAAATTTTTCACTTGTATTTTTTAGAATTAATAATTTAATAGCAATCTTTAAATGTTACGACTTCAAAACTTTTTAAAATGAACAGTGGTCAACGTAGTGCGAATGCTCAGATATTTGTGAATAATGTTATGTGCTTATCTACATAATGTATGGAACTGCTGTTGTTAATTGATTTCTCTTTATCGCCTCATTATCGAATCGACGTAGAACAGAATAACCCATTTAAAATCCATGCCATTTCCCAAATCTAATTATAGGACAAAAGTTTTGCGTGTGTTATAATATTACATACTATCAAATAGAGGTAAATTCTATAGACATCGACAGGTCTTATATACTAATCGAAACACTAGCGGGATGAAATCGACACCCAGCGCCATCTATTAGTAGAGAATGGAACTAATGTCCCGAAACGAAGTGAGGGCGGGCTACCAGCCTACTTTAATAAATAAAAACAATAAGATTTTCATAACCATTTATTTTATCAACAGAATATTGTATGAGTAATAGATATATGCTCTTGAAATACCTGGTAAGCGAGTATCAAACCTTTCTCGTTATGAAAGTACAGTCTTTATCAAAAGTTAATATTTTTATATTAGACGGTGATTGAATTTGGTTTCCTGGGCAATACAAAAAAAATCAATAAAACTAGGTATGAACGCAGTTTTATTTCTTACAAAAAATAAAGAAATATTTCTTTTAAGTACCTACCTATATCATACTTAAAGGAAATAACAGTTTTCCTCCAGTTCCTGTATAAATAGTTATATTTTTTATATCTTACATACTTTGAGTAATGGAAACATTAGAAGCAATGTAAATTATAACTCTCATAAATGGATTTTTATTATTATAAACATTTCAACTTACATAGCTATAATAAAAATAATAAAAGTATAATATATCTAAAATATTATTGTCACTTACAAAAAAGCTACAAAATGTATATTTAATATACAATTCCTCTATTACATAGGAAAAAAAGTAACATCATAAACATCTATAAAATAATTACAACATTTAATAAAATCCGTACATAATATTATTTTTAAATACAAGACACATACCTATATAAATATCTTGTATTTAGGTACCTAGGTAAGTATACACCATCATACTTGATTTCTATGATGAAGGCCTTTGCAAGAATAGCTAAGTACACCATAGGTAAAAATACAGTAGAACCAAATAAATTGCAATTTTATAAGCTCTTTTGATTACATTATTAGTGAATATAATAGCATTACAAATGTACTAATAAAGGTGTTACATCCATTAATACACTTCTGTATTATATTTAATATATTAGACGTAGGTAAATTTAATTAAACATACCTACATTAAAATGGCACAATCTCAAGGCTAGACTAAACACTGTCATCAACATGTTTTTTGAATAACCAACTAATTATAAGACTTAAAGGAATAATAAAATCTTACTGTCGAATACATTTACCTACAATGGTCGTTAAAATCTTTTGCGCATACGGCAGAAGCGGGAAGGCGTTTCGCGTTCAGGATAGTTACCAAACTATTAGACGAATGTACAGACAGCCACACATCAGGTTACCACAAACTGTCAAATTTCCTCAATTGACATTCAACTTAACGTGTTCGACAGTTAGATGAGAGTCGATTGAAGAAATTTGTCACTTTTGTTTACTTTGATGTGTGGCTGTAGGGTACCTAAATGCAGTGCTGTAACTAGCTCTTTATGCACCCGGTGCGTGCTTTTGTTGTTTCAATATCGCTTCAAATTGCGATACAGTACAGTAGGGCGGTCTGGTCATTTCTGCGCCCCTGGAGGGTCTGCGCCCAGTGCCTGGGCACCGCAGGCACCGCCCTATTTACGGCACTGCCTAAATGCGTCCGTACCTACATTATTCTAACCGCGAGCGATGCATGCGAGTACCGGCGGGCACTGTCAGTCACGAGGCTACCTGCTCTGGGTGACATAAACCAGTCTGTATGACGTAACTTTCTCATAACAATGTCTTAGCCAGTCTTCGAATACCTCCGAAATTGACATTAGAATCTTATAATTTACCGATTACTAGTTTAAAGAAGCTTAAGCCTTTAAGGGGAAGCAACGCTTTTGCTTATACTAACTTATAAGTAATTGATTTTAAAACTAAAATTATGTTATAAAAAATATAATTAGTACATATATTGTATAAAAATAAACTGATAAAATATGCTTGGCTTAGCAGACACCCTTTTATATAAAATATTGAGCTTAATCTAAACCTAAATGCGTTTTGAGTTTAATAACAAAATAATTTATCAAATATTATTTATTGTATTTGTCGCTGCTATTATAAAAATGGAGAATCACAATTTCATAAGAATTACTTTCCACTTTGTAAGCTATGTACAGCGGCGGACACATCAAGCTTTACAAAACTGTCAAATTTGTTCATTCGATTATAAACCTTATATTGTTACACATTGAGTTCGAAATCGATTGAGGAAATTTGTCAGTTTTGTAAAGCTTGATGTGTCCGCCACTGTACAGTCAGCCACACATCAGGTTACCACAACCTGTCAAATTTTCTCAATGGATATTCAACCTTATGTTTGACAGAAAGATGAGAGTCGATTGAAGAAATTTGACAGTTTGGTATACTTTGATGTGTGGCTGTACGTACCTAGACAGGATGTATCTGTGAACAGTTACATCCCTTCAACCACGCGTTCTACCAACCATTCTGTAAAACATTTAGTCAATGACTTTTGAAAATTTGTATACAAAAAAATTCATTTTTTTATACAAAGTCGGTCATGTGAATTGTTCATTGTGTATGGGGAGTTGAAGACATTTTCGACTTTAAGTCGTAGAACAAAATATTGTTCAGAAGAGTTGGCAGAGGACGTGGTTATAAAGGGATGTAAATGTTCACAGATACATCCTGTATAGTTATAATATGTAATGAAAATTGTAGCTAATGTTTCCAGTTGGCTGATTTCACTAAAAAAGTAAATAAATCTATGGAATCTACATCCAGACCAACACCATTTATTGATACAGTTTAGAAGTAGTGTCCTTCGAACCCTAGTACTAGTACTCTAAGACAGCCTCGATGGCGCAATGGCTAAGGTGTTCGCCCGGAGTGCGAAAGGTCCCAGGTTTGATTCCCGGTCAAGTCAATTTAGGAAATTACATTTTCTAAGTTTTCTTGGGGCCCCAAGGTTGCAGTTTGAGACCAGGTTGATTGGTGTGATTGGCCCCAAGGTTGCAGTTTGAGACCAGGTTGATTGGTGTGATTGTCTGGTGCATTTATTAAATTTAATAGAATAATAAAGAGAGAACCCAATTGCCAAAAGCTACAGTTTTCATTATTTATAAACCTAATAAACAATATATCTACTTTTAAAAATAATTCAAGGAATAATGAATTAGAAATTCACGTTATATCCCAAAGGTGCAGGCCTAGCACGACCAATCTATACCCGAGTCGCAGACGCTGCTTCACCCCAGTCGAGCCGGTCTATTGTTGCCGCTTGGATCTCCCACGGTTTAACTAAAACAATCACAGTCGCAGTCGCAACCATCACCGTCGCAGCAACCGCCGTCGCCGCAGCAACCGTCGTCGCCACAGCAACCGTCACCTTCACAGCAACCGTCACCGCCACAGCAACCTTCACCGCCACAGCACCCTTCACCTTCACAGCAACCAGCCGTGTCATCAACAACATCCGCATCATCCGAGCATTGGCACAGACTGTTAAAACATCTCTCACAACAATTCTCTGTGCACCGTCCACAGCCTACGAAACAATTAGCAATCAAACGACAGCAGAAATAGTGAGCCAAGATATCGTCTTCGGTGAGGATACAACAGCAATCGTGTACTACAGGGCTGTCTCGACTTATTCTCCTCTTTTGTTCCTCTGCTTCTTCAGGATTATCAACGGCTTCCAATGGTATTGCATTTCGGGCTGTCGGGGCTTCAACAATTGGCACAAACTTATCAGGGTCCCCGGATAAAGGCTGTGTTGTTATCACATTTGCCATTTTTGTGATTTTCTGGAAAATAAAAAACAATGAATGAATGAATGAATTTGCTTTTTATTGCACACAAAACAGAGGTATAAAACTTAAAAACTAGTTATATTAGGAGTAATGTACAACAAAGGCGGCCTTATCACTATGAGCGATCTCTTCCAGGCAACCTTTGGGTAAAGGACACTTGATCAAGGTGTAAGGCGGTGCAATGATACAATACTTATACAGGGTGTATTTGTGAACATTTACATCCCTTTAACCACGTGTTCTACCAACCATTCTGAACAACTTTTGTTCTATGACTTTTGAAAATTCGCATAAAATATTTTCTTCATTCCATACAAAGTCGGTCACGTGACTTGGACATTTTGTATGGGAAGTAGAAATTTTTTTCGAAGAAATTAGAAAAGTTGTTGAACAAATGTTGTTCAGAATAGTTGATAGACCACGTGGTTAAAGGGATGTAAATGTTCACAGATACACCCTGTATACATAGGTATACTTATATACATAGGTATAAAACATTAATACATACATTAATTAAATTAAATATGAGTACACTAATACATATCATATACTAACAAATATAAACTACATAGACATACGTAAGAATTAATAATGTAACTATAATAAATAAATAAAGGGGATCTCAAATAAGTAGGTAGTATTATGACGGTTGTAATGAAAGGACAGGTAAGGATGGGGGGGGGGAGGGAGAAGGGAAAGGTTTCAAAGTGTAAGGAAATGTGCTTTTATTCTGGTTTTAAAGATACATAAAATATATATAAAAGCTACATTTTCATGGATTAATAGAAAAACATAAATGAGCAAATGAGCGATGGTAGCTCAGTGGACAAGGATGTCCTTATTGCGGTTGTGGTTTTAATCTGAGCATACAAAAAATCCATCTCTATATGCAGATTTTCCAAATCTATATGCATTGATATGTGCATATTTCTACCATTTCCTTAACAGAGAGCGAAAACATCAGGAGGAACCCTACACATTTTAGATAGTTTCTAAAGTTAGTATAATCATGATTTAGCATTTTTTTTTATATTCAATGGGTTTGCACTTGACCTCATCTCACCTGATGGAGTGTGACAATGATCTGGTTCTTTTGTTTAAAGGTTGCGAAGGTCAGACTGCAGTCACTTTATTTTAATTACCAGACTCCCTGAATCAGGGTCGGTCTAAGCATACTGAATCATGGTTGGTCTAAGGTCTTATTTTAATGTATGGAAAAAAAAAAAATGTGTATTACTAGACTAAATACCTATATTACAGCTAAATACTCTCAAAAATATTAACTTAGGTATTTACTCAGAATTCATTTGCCAATGGTCCAAACTTTTAGAAACACAGTGTATTTTAGGAATGTGTAGAAAATTAATTTAGATTACTTACATTAGATTCTGTCCTCACTCACAATCCAAATAGTATTTAAAATACAGCGTAAAGTTTATCGGTTTATCTTTTTAATCTTCTTTGATTGTCCAATTTATTTTACCTTATCAGACTCAAACTTTAATTAGATAAATGAGCGACGAGTCATTTGTAATCAGTCTTTTATTGGCACTTCTTCTTCCGCATACCGTTTTAATTACTTATCTGTACCAAGTTGAATTTGAGCTCATAAGTATTTAAATTCATAAGTCATTCATAGGTAGAGATTAATTTATAAAACTTTCATCTGGCCACATTTTTGAATATGTATATTATTCAAAAACGTGGATAATAATATTTTCTTCGTGCCCTCTAGGTAGGTAAATTACATACTTAGGTACTTCTAATTTTTAGAAAATATGAGGAATGACACTTACAAACCCAGCAAAACTTGGGGAGCTAGGTCATTACAAGCACTGTTTATGAGTTAAAAAGCCCATACTGCTTTAGAATCAATTCACAGTTGCTTTGTGGCACATTAAATAAGTTCATACAATTAATTTGACCTCTCTTAATAGCATAAAAATTGTACATCAGCTGCTTTAGATAGATTACTAAATAATCTTTCTAATTTGTTCACTTTTAACTCAACAATCTTTATAAGAAACCACACACGGACACACCACAGCACGTCGTTCGCCTAACGAAACTTTAACAATTCACCACCTTTACATGTAACTTAACTTAACTACCCATTAAAAGTTTAAGGAAAATTATTTATATATTTTTAGATCTTGTTTTGTTTTCCTTTTGTTACTATCTGGCTGGCTGGCTGGATGACATGTGGACCAATCAGTGTTGCCATTTATTATGTAAAATTTTAACTGTCACAGTTTTTCTTTCCTGTCACTGAAAATACAGTAACCTATTTTGTAATCTTTATAAAACCTAAATCAGATAAGAAAGTCTTTGAAAAAACGCACGCATTTATTTGCAAAATAAGAAATACAATTACATAATTATGCTCACATCTAGCAAACTAATTAATAAGCATCACATGGATAGTATTTCTTTCTTTCTTCCTTCTATCAAGGTGTTTGTAATTCCCTTAGTTAGTGATAGTTTTGAAAATGATACTGTATTATTAATAAAAGTCACAAATGAAAGTAACAGCGTCAGTTTTAAAACCAAACTAACTTTAGTTAGACCACGTATTGTAATAAGGACTATAATGTTTACCTTTCATTTTGTTTTATTGGATAGGGGGCAGACGAGCAGACGGATCACCTGATGTTCAGCGATTACCCTCGCCCATGAACACCTGCAACACCAGAGGGGCTTCACAGGTGCGCTGCCGGCCTTATATTATAGATTGTTTATAATTTCCGGAGGTTTGTGGAAGTTTGCTATAACTGGCAACATTATGTTTGACATGTGTCAAAATTTTATTTTCATAAACACGTCAGTAGGGATGGGCAAATAAAAAAATTAACCGATATTGGTATGTATTTTTCAACTACCGATAAACATTTTGAAAATAAATCGATATTTTGATCTATCGATAATAATATCAGTATGAAGAGTGGTAAAAACAGTAGGGAAGCATACTTAACGGTATCGATTTCTATAAAATATGAACTGTATTAACGATCTTATCGCCTTGATGAAGATGGAGCTTTGGTAGTACAGACAGCCACACATCAGGTTACCACAATCTGTCAAATTTCCTCAATGATATTGAACAAAACGCGTTTGACCTAAAGGTGAGAATGGAATGAGGAAATAATTTGACAGTTTTGTATACTTTGATGTGTGGCTGTACGTACCTAGTCCAAAATAATACGCCGTTTCATATATTATTTTTTTATTACAACTAAAAAATTAATCGTATTTTAACACGCTATTTGGAAGGACTTTATAAATTGAGTTGTGACAAATCTATTCAATTATCTCTAAATCTGACTAAGTTATATTAATTACTTTAAAAATTAACATCTAATAAATACATAAGTATGTAATGCTTTTAGCACGATTAAAAATACAGCGCGCTATATACCTAATATTTTCATAATAATAAATGCGCCGTTATTTTCAAAATGGCGGCTAACATTTTCCCTCGAATGCTCAAACGCCATTTTAAATACATAGGGAGTTTTGTAAACATCATGTTATTTATTTTTCTTTGTGATTGAACTTCGACACAGAAAACAACATGTTTGAGCAGTGCTCAAATGTGAGAAGCTTTAGAGCATTAGGGCGTTTAGATACAAAATGATACACTTAGCCTTAACGTTACCACAAAGATGTCTCGATACAATAATAACAATGGTAACACACTGCCACAATAACACCAGAACAGTAAAATAACTCTAAGTCCCACATGAAAGTATATAAAACTGTAAAATTTCTTCAATCGATTCTCATCTTTACTGTCATACACATTAGGTTGAATATCAATTGAGGAAATTTTACAGCTTGTAGTAACTTGATGTGTGGCTTACTGTACCTTGCCATAACGGTTCGCTATCTGACTTGTACTTTCTTACGCGGAAGGTTTAGTATTGTGACAGGTGTACTAAAGTGTTTACAGCTTTTTACAGTTGACTGTACTAGTATAAGCCCTAGCCCAGGATTAACATTCACGTTTTGTAACAAGGGGTTACAAGATCACATTGAAAATAGATGTATAGTAAAATGAGCATACATCTGAAATGAAACTACTTGATATTTTACATAATTTAATGTATATTTTGAATAGAAAATTATCATGGAAATTAGTGGATGGAAAGCGTCTTATGCTGAATGAAATAATTCGAAGAAAACTTAATCACTGGAAATACAAGTTTTTTGAAGCCCAAAATACCCACGAGTATCTACCAATACCATTTACAGAGTTGAGAGTTGGAGTGGCCATTTATTTGTTAAAAGGATATGATTTTTTTATTACACGTACGATTTTTTATGATACGTACATACACAACTTAATGACAAATGGGTACAGGTGAATATAGGTACAGTTAGCATCAAAACTATCTTTGTTTTCAAACCTACCAAACATATCTGAGAGCATTTGGCAATAACCATATTTAGCTAAAAAAATTAAAATGCACCATGGCGTATACACACACGTACAGTACGTACACAAATGCTAAGATATTTTTGGCAAGGTTGAATGCTAAGCTAATTTTGATGTTGACTCTACATTTACTAGGTTTCGTGACCCCACACTAGCGTCTTTTGAGCGTCGGCGTCTTGCCAGCGACCACCCCAAGCGTTTTAGAGTGTAGCGTTTACGTCCATAAACGCTCGTCGCTGCTTTGGAAGAATACTGTCCTAACTCAAATTGAACTAATTTTTCACTAGAGCCATTCAAAGTTTTTCAAATTTTCACACGTCGTATTTTTTTATTAATTGCGCAAATATTGTTGAAACTTAACGGCCGTAAATGTTATTATAGAAATACGATCTTTCCTGGATTATACAAAACATTTCATTTTACATTGCATGATATTAAAAACTCGAATTTTGTAGTATCTGTACTATTTATAAAGAGATAACTTTTATAGACAACGACAAGGCTTATAGGTAAACCGAAAACACGAAACGCTTGCGCGATGTAATTTAGCACAACGCCATCTATTAGTTCATTTCTGAATTACGGTCCCGAAGCGAAGTGAGGGCGGGCCACTAGTTTGGTGATAAAAGTCTATTCTTTCAATGCAATATAGTGTGGGGAGATCACCGGCGAGACGCCGCCGCTCAAAAGACGCTAGTGTGTGGTCTCCACGTACAAGCCAATCTTTAGCGATAAAAATAAAAAATGAATCATTTCCAACCGATGTTAACGTTTGCATCGAACACAATCACGATAACGAATAAGTCTTGTAAACGCAGTCTTGTAAGCTAAGGCAACTCGGGCGAGAGTACCGACGGCCCATCACACATCTACCGTCATTCCTTGGGGGCGGAGGGGGGGTTGTCCTCCGCTTTCCGCTTGCTGCCCGCTTGCTGGCTCCGCTTGTCTGGCTTGTATTTCTCCCATTTCTTGTGGTTTAGCGTGTCGAAGTCTTCGCAGTATTGCGCTATATCTCTTAGGTAGGTTGAGAGATGGAGCAACTCGCGGTCTCTGTCCCTGTTTTGAAAAGTTTTTTTTTTAATATATGAATAGTAATGCCTTGATCTCCGGGCCCTGGGGTCGATTCCTAGGACGAGCAAAAAGTATGTTTCGAAATTTTCAAACATAGCTCGGGTTTGTGATCAGGCAAGTAAGACGATTAAGCCTTTTAGAGACGAATTGAGACGATTATCTCATCATAGCAGTGATGACTTAATTTGTATGATGGAGGCCTTTGCCCTGCTGTGGGAGAGTATATAAGCTAATTCGTTACTTTTTTATGCAAGTATATTGATAGTATAATTTACCTGTTAAGATGCGCTTGTCTAAATGGTCGTATTTTTAGACCACTCTTAGGATTCATTATGAAGTTTCGTCTGATGTCATCGAACATTATCGTGTTCTTCGAGCTGTATTGTGGAAACTTGCCCCAAATCACACCTAAAGGTTTCACCTGAAATAAACAAACATTAATTTATTAAATTGTGGGAGAGCCACGCTTCGGCATGAATGGGCCGGCTCGACCGGAGTGATACCACTGCCTCACAGAAAACCGGCCTGAAGCAGCCCCTGTGCTGTGTTTTCGCCGAGTGAGTGAGGGTACCGGAGGCCCACCCGGGGAGGGGAAGGGGATTAAAGGTTGGCAGCGCACGTGTAACTCCACTGGTGTTGCAAGTGTCCTGGGCGGCGGCAATTGCTTACCATCAGGTGATCCGCCTCGTTTGCTACCTATCACATATAAAAAAAAAAACATAATTACAAATAGAGTAATTTGACATTGTATCCATAATAGCCCCCCTCTTTTCGTTTCAGCCGGGCTAAGATGCGCACCGCGACAAAATTTTGTCGACTCTCGTTCGCGAGAGCGCATCCTTCTATCCCGCTCATCGCTCAGTCAGGTGAGCGAGAAGCAACTTGCGCCGACACAATACGAGTGTCGACAAAATTATCAGGACTCAATGATGTTATTAATTCAAAGCTGTATCAACAGAAGGCGCTGGTTTTCTTTTTCGGTTTGTACTTAAAGCCACACATCAAAGTATACAAAACTGTCAAATTTCTCCAATTGACTCTTATCTTACTGTCATACACATTAGGTTAAATATCAATTGGGTAATTTGACAGGTTGAGGTAACCTGTGTGGCTGAATGTTCATTATTAATTGATGTCTATAAAATTAGCTTATTTTATAAATAATATAGATTAAGATAATGATTAGTGATCGGAATTCGCGCACTTATTGCGTCGTTGGATGGACCACGTCAAGAAGGATCTTGGTCAATTTCAAAGGCCAAATTGGCAAGAGGTGGCTGAGAGTAGAGCGGAGTGGCGAATTTACGTGTCGGCGGCCAAGATCCACTTCGGGTCACTGAGCCAGTGTAGCAAGTATGTATATGTGATTCTATGACCCGGAGCAAAAATTGTAAACATACAAAATCTATAACAGAACAACTCACATCAATAGTCCCATATTTGGCCGTATGAACGGTAATCATGGCCAAATAGTCTAAATGGAACATGATCTTGTAGTCCTGGTGTGTAGACACACCGAGCAGTCTCATCTTCTCTTCGATCCACTTCATGCCGGTTGCTGACCAGATTACTATATCGTAATCCTCGTATGCTGACGTCAGAAATTCGTGAAGGAATGGTCGCATTAGTTCATAGCCTGAAATGAAGGGATAGTGTTGTCAGTAGCGTAACTACTATCTGAGGCCTGTGGTTAATTCTCCACATGGGACCCTCCGGCTTGGGAATAAAATTTTATAAGCTGTTAGGTTATTTCTAAGCTCCGAGCCTCTAAGGCCTGGGCTCTTAGTTATGCCTCCGAGGTCCACTTGTGCGTGTCAGGATTAAGCACATTAATCTCGAATTATTTGTTAACATAGAACTAAAATTTTTAAATTGTCTTGTGCACTCGGATTAGCGCTTAACACCAGGAAGTCTTAAATTATTTACTACTAGTGGCCCGCCCTCGTTATTTACTATGGGAATAACTATCACAGAATTAATGAATTGAATGAATCTTCAACACCAGTCGCAACCGGACCTTACCATTGTGTTAGATGTATTTTCACTTTTATCAGCCAGTCTTAAGTGCAATTGCACTTAAAAAATAAATTGCAAAGAATTGCTATACCAAAAATAAAAAAACAGCCAGTCTATTCTAAAAAATTCTAGCAAAAATTGCACTGCAAAGATAATTTTGACGCAGTCTATAGAGGTTAAGAAACTCCATTACTGTGTTGGGTTCACGGTACTTGTTAAAGTGTAAATTGCTCTTTTATGGCAAGCCAAGTCGTTATTTATTAATAGACTAGCGGTCCGCTCTCACTTCGTTTCGGGACATTAGTTCCACTTTGTATCAATAGATAGCGTTGGTCCTCGATAGATTTGCTGATGTCTATAAAATTAAACTCTTTAATAATAGTATGGAAGATGGGATAGTTTCGTTAAACTTACCAGTCTCCGCAACTGATCTATGATCGAAAAGTGTGTAGTCTATGTCTAATACTAATAACTTTTTCCCTTCTCGGGGTTCATTCAACATGTTGATCTTGTAATCTCTCACTCTTTTGTTTATTTTTGCTAAATATATCTGAAATAAAAATTATACCAGTCTTAATTAAAAATAAGCATTTTTATTGGTGCCTCAATCAGCATGAATGAATGAATGAATGAATGTGCTTTTTATTGCACACAAAACAAAGGTTAAAAACTTAAAACTAGTTATTACAGGAGTAATGTACAACAAAGGCCAGAGTCAGAGTTACTAATCATTCTGCAATACAGTAACGTAATGTAATAACATTTTCAGAAGTATGTGAGATGCTTCCACCTCCTGTACAGCAGTTAGAGCTTATAACCTTTGTTGAAATTACTTATAGCAGTGTGATTATCACCTGTATACTCAAATGTTGAGAAGTGCTCAGAGCTTTCAGCTTTGTTTCAAATATGTTGTACATATCATAAAGTTGACTTAAAAGGAATCTCATATTTGAGCTCCAAAATTAAAAAAATCATTGGCATAAGGTTGATGATGATTAGAAAGCTTACTTCTTGGTTTTCTACATCCACCTCCTCTTCTTCTATGTCTAAGTCATTCACAACCTCATCACCAACATCGGGCTTGGTCATGGCACCTTCAATCGCTTCTTCTAGAGAGCCCATCATCATAATTTTCAGGTTTGGTTTGAGATTCAGCTCCGACAGTGTGAAATTATCTGTTGCAACTTTACCTGGGGATAAGAAGATATTGAGATTTTATTTTTCTGGCTGTCGCAGGGGCCTGTTCAATCAATGTTCAGTTAGTTCGACAACATTGTAAATTTTTCTACAATAATATTAAAAAGGGATCTAACGCAAGATTCAATGTTAAGTACATTGTTATTGTATTAGTTTATTGTATTTAATGCTTGACGTTTTGGTTACGTTGCAGCAGCGGTGGACACAAGTGGCCTAATTGACAATTCAACTCAAATTGAGTGAGCTATTAAAATGAAACTGTAGAATAAACAGTTTTGTGAAAATGGAAAATATACCAACATGAGATTAGTGTAAATTAGGAAATAACTAATTAGTACATAGAGATGTTAAGCAAGTGTCTGTTTTAGAAAGTGATTAACTACCTACTTTTATTACATAATGAATCTTCAATTTGGGCTTCCTACATCGTATTTTTGCCAGCCAATTAAGTTATGAACGAGTCGAAAACGAATACACGCTGTTATATAAAGCGGCATACTTCCTTTGCATAAATGGTAATTTTTTAGGTTATTAAAGTAAAGTGGAAAATAGGCTGTTGTTACTAAAAGGTTTAATAGCAAGTTTTTGAGGAAATGTCGAGGAAGAATATCAAAAAAGAAGCGATACCTACCTTGGAACTTAACGTTAAGCAATTTCTGTCTTTCAGGTCGAACTCCAGTCGCATTTTCGATCGCAATTTTGAGCATCGCGACGCTGTCGGATGGCGAAAATTCTGGTATATCATATTCCTTTCCATTCCACTTTACGGTCAGCTTTAGGGGATTATCGTTAATATCGCACATTTTTACAAAATAAATTCAGCAAATCGTCGACACAGTGACACATAAACAAAACAATTTTGACGCTTTCACTGACAGCTGGCGGCTGATGACGTATGCGTTTAGTTGTTTTTGAGTGCGTTTGGAATTCAACAAAGAAATCAATTATCTTACAGCCACATTTAAAAAAATATTTAACTGCATCAATAAAATCATGAAATTGTTGGCGCCACTGTCGATTACGTCATGGAACTGAGTAATTGAGTAAGAGTGATTACTTGCTCAGTGCTGAGCAAAGAGAATATAATCACTCCGTGAGTATGGTAGCTCATTGGGAGATAATAACATGGGAATTTCTTCAGTTCCTCAAAAATCCGATTTCACTACTTTCGTCGTTTTATATCTTCTTAACACAGTTTAGTATAAATACCTACACTGTCCAGGTCCCAATCCAAAGTTTCCCATTGTATTATGGAAACCAGGAACAAACCTGGTGGAGGAACCACAATACATGAAATAATGCAACAAAAGTATAGAAAATACTTGTTTATTATTAATTCACTATCTATCTTTAAAATTTACATTATTAATTATTTTGATCTTGAGCCTTCTTGGCTTTCCCGCTCAGAAATCCTCAGGTTCGTAAGTGGGGTCCAGCTGTCTGGACCTGATGATCTCTTTGTACACGTACGAAGATTTCCTCGGGATCCTCCTGCGATCCGGGCTGGAGAAGTCCACCTCATACAATCCGAACTTTTCTCTGCAAAAGAGAAGATATTGCTGTATCATGATTTCCATTAGTTAATTATGTTAAAGCACTCAGGTATAATGTGTTCCATAAAAAGTATAGCACATTCCGACGGCCTCGATGGCGCTGTGGCTAAGATGTTCGCCCGAAACGCGATAGGTTCTCGGTTCGATTCCCGGTCAAGTCAATTTAGGAAACTACGTTTTCTAAATTTTCTTGGAAAACGGAGCGACGAATTGATGTGATTTTTTTAAGTGGAGATAGTTGAATTGAAGGGATGGAGAGTAACATAGGCTACTTTTTGCCATTTAACGCAAGGAAAGTCGCGGGCAAAAGCTAGTGGTTTTTAAAACTACTATGAGTAAAAAAACTTGGTATGGTCCCTGAAATACAAGATTTAAAAAAATACTCACGTATAACCGTTCTTCCATTCGAAGTTATCAATCAGAGACCAGGCCGTGTACGCTCTGACGTCACATCCGTCATCTATTGCATCCAACATGGCGCTCAGGTAGTTCCGGTAGTAGCCGACCCGGTCATCGTCGAGAAGACCCCCTGCTGTCGACCAGCCATTCTCTGTTACGTAGACTGGGGGGTTGTCGTAAAGAGTCTTAATGTCCATTAGGAGTTTAAAGAAACCCCAAGGCACCTCCTGTAAAAAATACTATCGTCATCTCACGTGTATCTACATGTTGTGTGTGTTGACATGTCCTTATTTAAACGAGGTTTGAAAAGAGTACTTCTTTCACGGTAGGCAGCGGCATGACTGTGCCTCGGCATTGTTGTTGTCTATGTGCGGCGGTTACCATAAAAAAAATACAAAGCAGACCAAATAAAACATGACCTGAACGTTTAGAATCTTAGTTTCTCCACGTATAAAGAGCTATCCAATACAGTCATGTAGTTTTTTTCGACACCTATCTTACTTTTTACTATCGACCGTATTTAGTTTAAGAAAACTATGTTTGTCGAAGAAAAATGTAGGACTCACTTGCAACCAAGTCGACTGAGCTTGAGGCCACGACGGATCCTTAATCATCACAGCTCCCATATCGTCATAGTACGAAGGCACCGCATACATGCCTTCCAACGACGCATCCCTGTACGTCAGTTTTGACGTATACGTGTTCATCCCAAAGAAGTCAGAACTTCCTCTGATGAGGGTCACTTCGGCTGCAGACAAGACCGGTAGACGGGACTGGAGGTAGCCTTGGTCAGCGCTTTTCATGGCAATATTATGCTTTAATTCCGGTGGGAAATCGCCATCTTTGGAGAAGATTGGGTGGGCATATTGGCCCCACTGGAATGAGAAAGGAATTAAGGTTGGTATTTTTTTGCTCATTTGCTTGCTAATGTAATGTAGTCCATCAGTAAGTAGGTAAGCCTTATTCAGCCACTGGTAGCAACAACTATGTGAAGACAATTATCCTACATTTACCTAACCTACATTTTGTAAGTCTCATTTGTGAGACTCCCCCTTCCCCGTTAGGCGTTGGAAATATTATGTTTTTATATCAACGTGAATCTAAGGTTTTTAAATATGACAACACAGATTTAGGACCCCTTCTACCTCTTGTCGAGCAATTCCACATACTCCGACCTCTTTTCAATGTGACCCATTTTTTGAGGTTTTTCACTGACGTTATACAGCGTGCTGTTAACCTTTCTAGCTCCCCTTCCTTTCGGATTACGGCTCCGGTACCCTAATTCACTCAGCAATGTAGCTGCTGCCAGTGGATCAAACAGAGCGCACTCCAAAGTGTGATTCTTGTAATCTAAAAATACTTACATCAAACTGTCTAGCATCCACAGCAGCCTGATGATCGTCCAACGTATCCGAAGCTGGTTCGAACCACGTGCAACTGATGGAGATACCAATAGTCCCATTCTGCAGCTTCCTATAATATTCATCGTACATCCTATACACTTTAGCGTGTGCCAAAAGCAAATTCTTAGCGCAGATGTACTCTGCTATCCCTGTCACATTCAGGAACGGTGCTTTCAGGTCACTCCCATAGCCTTCGTAGCAGATCTGCTTGGGTTCATTAATGGTCATCCAATACCGGACCCTATCGCCAAAATTGTCCAGCAAAATCTTAGCGTAGTCCACAAACCAGTCGACAATGAAAGGATTGACCCAACCTCCTAACTTTTGAAGGTTGTCGGGAAGATCCCAATGATACATCGTCACAAACGGAGTAACACCATTCTTAAGCATTTCATTGATAAGATTGTTGTAGTACTCGACGCCTGCTTGGTTGATCCTATTGGAGAAGCCGTTGGGTAGGACTCTGGGCCAGGATATGGAGAATCTGTAGAAGTCGAGGCCGAGTTCTTTCATGATTTCTACGTCGCGTTTGTAGAGGTGGTAGGAGTCGGCTGCTACGTCTCCGGTGCTGCCATCTTTGATTGGGGAGGGCACTGTGTGCGTCGCAATGTCCCATATTGACAGGCCTTTGCCTGTGAAACAAATTTTGTTTATTAAATACCCGCTTTAGCACTTTATGAATCTTAATCATCAGCCAAGTCCGTCACTCCCATTCAGTCCTCAGCCCAGGTCTGCCCTTGGTGGCGTAGTTAGACAAGCTAAGCTAACAATGAAAACTGAAATATTTCTAGCCCTTACCGTCTTCATACCACCCTCCTTCTACCTGATAGGCTGCTGTGGAGGCACCGAAGAGGAAACCATCAGGAAAGTTGCGGATCTTGGTCTTCCCACTCGAGACACCGTTGAATTTTAGGAGGAGACTGAAAGCAAATTTATAGTTCCACATAATTTACAAAAAAATGGATGTCCATGATTACTTACACTGAATAAATATTTTTCTATTCTATTCAATTAGGTATAGCGATAGGAGATGGCAGCAGGTTGGGCGCGCATTGAGATAACTATCTCTTTTCAACCGACTTCAAAAAAAAAAGGAGGAGGTTCTCAATTCGACCTCAGTATGTTTTTTTTATTGTCGAGATTAGACCTCTCTCCTCTTCTTCAAACTTTGGATTTTGATATTTAGCATTTTAGGGCAATTCGAGCTCGAATATGCCGTCATTAAGTTGATAGGTATCTAAAGATTTAAATCACAGATAACTAACAAATATCTAGAATATTGATAAATATGACTTAAATATCATATCGCTCACAAACAATTTAAGTAAATAGTCTGACCTATTTATTTTATCTAACTAATAGGTAATAAGTTATTATTAGATTCAAGGTTCGCCCCCACCAGATCGTCCACACTGGGGGCAACTGGGAATTCGTAAAAAAATATGTCCCAGTTGCGTCTTCTTCTTTTTAAGGGGTAATTACTGGGAGTAGGTATGTATAATTTTTAAATATTGAAACGATTCCTACCCTCTCACTTGAAACGCCGTACAAGTTTTTCTAGATATTTTATCATAATGTTGATAGAAGTGTAGTGAAAAATGTAACAATCGTTTAAATATTGATTAAGTGTTTCTTCGAAAGCCTCGAAAGTGGAACATACGTTTTATAGTTTATACAAAAAAATAATAATTGATAAAATGAACTCACGCGCAGATAAGCAGTCGCAACCGCATCACGCATGGCGTCGCCGGCAAAACTAAATATTACACTTTCGGATCGCACATTCAATTTCAAACTGGGTTATTCTCCATAAAAAATATTTAAAAAAACAATTTTCTACCAGTTTTGTTCTTATCAATTCACAATTTGGTCCGTGAACCGAGTGGTGTTCCTAGAAACCGTTACCGTCAAACCGCGAGCAGTATCAAATGTTGATAGCTTAAAAAGTTAGTACTGCATTACATCTTATTACTAATTGTACCGTTATTTGAATTTTTTGTATTTGAATGGGTGGTCAGCCCTCCTGACTTCCAGGAGGACCACAAGTGGCAAACGCTTTATGTTAACTGTGTGAGAGCCGTGAGTGAGGTACCGGAGGCCCACCCGGGGAAAGGGGATAAAAGGTTGACAGCGCACTTGTAACTCCATGTAGTTATTGAGGTAGGTATTGTTTGTTGCTATTATTATATAGCCAGAAAACGTAGTTTGACGTGTGCTATTGTGTTTTTTACTAGACGAGTGGCTTTTTTTTATCATCACCTCAATGAAGAATTAGGTGTGAGCGGGAGAGTTGCACCACAGTGACTGCGGGAGACTTGCCCAGTGGTTCATTCTCCCTGTGCGGGAAATTATTACTTAATCTTTATTAACTGGTTTTTTTCTTCTTAATATAATTTACATACTTGCAGGGCTAACTGTACCAATTTTTTAATACAATCAAATCAATACAATCCTCCTAAAAATGCATGCGAATGTAATAAATACACAAAAGTGGATTTGCGAAATGCCATAATTATGTAGGTACCTAGATAATAAATGGCATTGTCTGTTGTGTATTTTTCACAGATCAACTTATATTTACAGACAGTTTGTCTACTTCTAAACCAGTCTTCTCTAGTCAGTTTTTTTTGGTGGCAGACGAGCAAACGGTATACCTGATGGTAATCGATTGCCGCCGCCCATACACATCTGAAATACCAGTAGAATCACAAGAACGCTGCCACAACAGCGCACTTGTGATTCTACTGGGGTTAAAGGGTGGCCTTTGTGGTAGCGGCCATCTTAAGTTGGCGGCCATCTAACCTTGTTAAGAACACTCGAATCCCGACTATTATAATTTTCAAACTAAAAAAACAAAATCCAAATCGGTTCCTCTGTTTGGGAGCTACGATGCCGCGAACAGACACACGCACAGACAAGCAGACAGACACGTCAAATATAACACCCAGTCATTTTTGCGTCAGGGGTTAAAAATAGTTAATTAGTGCATAAAATAAATAATGAAACTGTGGTTGTAGCTAATAACCATTTTTATTTCCACAAAAATGATAGGGTCAACTCTCCCCATACCCCGGTTCAAGTGTCCCTGCTGGTGGGGAGACTTGACTCATGTTCATTTTTTTGAAAAATGCCAATAAAATTTTACCTGCATATTTTATTAGCAATACAATTATGCACAAATGTACCTACTAAAGTAACGCATCGCATAAGTGTATAATTGATTCACTAAACCCAATAAGCAAGTAATTATGACATGATATGTAAAAAGTGGTTCAACTCTCCCGGACTTCCCCTACTGTCACGCCACGCTTCGCATGAATAGGCCAGCTCGATCGGAGTGATACCACTGCCTCACAGAAAACCGGAATGAAGCAGCCCCTGTGCTGTGTTTCGCCGAGTGAGTGAGGTACCGGAGGCCCACCCGGGGAAAGGGGATAAAAGGTTGACAGCGCACTTGTAACTCCATGGTGTACGATCACGATCGACGATCGGTGGCACGATGGGTCGATGATATCACCAAAATAGGAGGGATTTAATGGATCCGAGCAGCTCAGGACCGGGTACATTGGCGTAACGGTAGGAAGCCTATACTCAGCAGTGGCTGATGATGATGAAATTAGAATTCATTAATATCTACATGCTTGTAGATTTGGATCTCGAATTTGAGGAGAACATTTTTTGGAGGCCTATGTCCAGCATGTGGACGTCTGTTGGCTGAAATGAGATGATGATAAACTAAAACCTAGCACGCCTATGATGTGTGATGTGTAGGTGGAAACTTATTAAAAAATTACAAATATGAACTCGATTAAACTATTGCAGAGTAACCCTCCTCTCAGGTTTGGCGATGGGTTTACTATTATACTTGAGTGTTTAGTCATAACAATACATTTATGTCAACATGTTAGCTTGCCGACGTACATAATCTGCCCGTTTTTTCCCATTGGTCAGATTGTCGCACTGGGGCCTACACCGAAACCGTTCCGAAAAAAATAATAAGTAATGTCTGCTGTCTCATCACTCTCGTCAGAACAAAAGAGACGCATAGAGCGTGTGTGAAAGGACGAGGATAAATATTCGGTCGTGTATTCGTTTCGATATTATTATGTTCTCTACAGACAAACCGTTAAAAAGTCACTCGACTGACCCAGATTTTTTTAACAAAGTTCTAATGAAGAAAATACATGAAGTCAGATGAAAATCAAAGTCATGGCACAGAGGTCTTACCTAGTATTTTTTTTTGGAAATAGATTATGTTTGAACTGGTGACTCCGCAGTTCGCCTGCCGATGTGGTTGAATCAGAATCAAAATAACTAGTTAATTTCTTTAAACCATGTAATACAGAAATGGTGTTAGGGTAAAATACAATGGTCAGCATATTTTGCCATATTACGCGTAGAAATGTCATAAGTTAGTTTTATAATTATTAGCCGATACAATATTTTCAAAATAAAAAATAGGTTACATTTTGTGGTCAGCCATTCTGACGTCATGCGTCAGGTTGGCTGACCACTAATGGGTTTTTAAAGTATCAGCATAGCGTTATTAGACGATCTTAATGTGCCTAATGATGAGGAAAATAGAAGGTGCTATATATTTTTTTTCAAAGTGGGCAGTTACAAGTTTGGGAACCTCTGTATGGATAAAGATAGGCATTTGTTGTGCCTATCTAACTACTTGAGATAAAACTACATAGACATATTCACGAGAGACGATAAATACTGCATTTATCGCCTTGAATGGTGCTATGGCTCAGTGGATAATATTGATATTCTTCTTCCGAACGCATCGTCGTAGCGTCGCAGTTGGCTCGTCGGCGCCAAAAAACGACGGAGTTTTGTGAGCTCGTGTTCTTTGTGTGATAGGTGGCAAACGAGCAGACGGATCACCTGATGGTAATTTTTTTTAGTGTAACTTAAAATAAAGGACAAAGAAAACAGAATTTCAGAAATAATTAACACTTTATAAATATACGTACAAAGGACCAAAAAAAAAAGGAAAAATAATAAAATTAGAACTTTTTAGTAACTAGGTACTTGCTGAATTACAACGAACCTCCAGACTGAAATCTGAAATGAAAATAATTTTATCAGATTGTCTTTTATTATTTATTTGCAACACCATATGACTGTACGTAACATGATAGGTATAACCCAAGGAGAACTAGAACATAACAGAGTGTATCTGAGAACATTTACATCCCTTCAACCGCGTGTTCTACCAACCATACTGAACAACATTTGTTCTATGACTTTTGAAAAATTGCATATTAAAAATTTCATACAAAAGTCGGTCACGTGACATGGTCATTTTGTATGGGGAGTCGAAACAATTTTCGTTGAATTTAGAAAAGTCGTAGAGCAAAATTACTTAAATGTTGTTCATAATGGTTAGTTTCTACTATGGATGCTGGATGTAAATATTCACAGATACATCCTGTATGCGACTGGAAGCCATCACAAATTTGGAAGAGAGGGGGCAGATATTTATGAAAAATCTTTTTGAAGAGAAAATCGAAATGAAAAAAAAAGTAATAGACCGATACGTCATATTCTTTACCTATTGCACAGAAATAAAAATCATACTTTAGTAAGTATTTACCTTCATTCGAGTTGAATTTTTTCATGTTCGTGTTTCTGCAAGAGAAAGGAAAAAAATATAGTAAGAACTCAGAATTACTGTTATGCTTATTATTTGACGGCCTCGATGGCGCAGCGGCTAAGGTGTCAGCCCAAAGCGCGAAAGGTCCCGGGTTCGATTCCCGGTCAAATCAATTAAGGAAACTACATTTTCTAAATTTTCTTGGTGTTCTGGGTTGAGGCCCTTTTATCGTCACCAGTCCAGGGGTTGCCCTAGTTTGAGACCAGGTTGATTGGTGTGATTGTCTGGCGCATTTATTTATTTAAACTTATAATGATGTAAGTATCAATAGTGTCATTCTTAATCTTACATTCAGAACAATGTGTGTCACTTTTTCCGAGGTCTGACGATGGTGGTGTCGTTTACGTGAGCTATTTGGTTTTATATTCGACCTGCAAGTTAAATTCCATAGTAAGAACCTTATTATAACAATATGCTCCTCCTGACATAAGTACAGTGGCGGACACATCAAGCTTTACAAAACTGTCAAATTTCTTCATTCGATTATAAACCTTATATTGTTATACATTGAGTTCGAAATCGATTGAGGAAATTTGACAGTTTTGTAAATCTGATGTGTCCGCTACTGTACCATAACATTATCGATGGTTTTGTGCAAAATGTTAATATTTATTTATTTATTTATCTTAGAAAACCAGATACATTCTACATATAACTACAGGTTGTTGTTTTAATTTAAAAAAAAAACATATTCCGCGCTATGTTTTTTACAGAAAAAGCTGAATTAAGTACCGGGCCCTATAACGTTATGTCAATTTCGGAGCTATGGAATGGAATTAATAATCGTATACGGAAGCATTTCTTAATAAATATACCTAAACTATATTTTAAGATTTTGTCATCAATTTTACATAAATTACTGGTTTAAGGACTGCCCCGAACGAATGTTAGATTTTGAAAAATAACCCAATTGAATAAAAATGTTCTGACGTGTATTTTTGCAACTACCTATAGTTTTAAGTAGGCGTATGTGGTGTATTCTCTACTACCTACCTACTGTTTTCTCCAGTGTCCGTAGCTGGTGTCCACTCAAAGCCCATTGATCGCCTTCTTGGACTTAATACGACCTGCGCAAAAAAAATCTATAGGTAAATTTCAAATCTGGGATTTTCTTCTCTATAATATGTATTTGTCCGTAAGTGCAAACAGCCACACATCAGGTTACCACCAACTGTCAAATTTCCTCAATAGATATTGAACTTAATGTGTTTGCCAGTAAGATGACAATCCAATGAAGAAATTTGACAGTTCTGTATACTTTGACGTATTACTGTACGTAGGTACTTTAACTTTTTTACCTCCTTACGTGGCGAATAACAATAGCAGTCAACGAGCCTTTTAGTCTTGTGATCTGTAGAAATAAAAAATACTTAAAAATAAAAATATAATATTGGCTATCGATAGATTTTTTTTTATTATTAGACTATAGGCCAACGCTTGACCACAATCGCACCTGATGGAAAGCGACGATGAGGTCTAGGATGACACGCGTTTGCCTAGAACAGTGTTTTTCAACCTTTTTCATGATGCGACCCCCCTGGTATAAAAAAATATTTCGCGACCCCCTTGACCCTTCGGTTTTTTTTATCATTTATGTTTGTTATATCCTTTTGTTAAAATTATCTTACAGTAAGAGTAATTTGAAAGTTAGAGTCTTACTTAATAAATAAATATTAATTGTCTTTATTGTTTTTTTTTCTAAAGTACCCGACCTCTGGCGACCCCCCTACAGAAGCTTCGCGACCCCCCAGGGGGTCGCGACCCACAGGTTGAAAAACACTGGCCTAGAAGATGCCTGTTCACTCTTGCCTTAAAGATAAACAAATATCTATAATATACTATTGGCGTTATCAATAGCGTTGCACCATTTTCCCTATCGATACTACTAAAGTATCGATATTTGCAATAACAACGATAGTATTATCGATATATAAATATAGTACCTACCTACAATATCCTGAATAGTTCTCGAGGTCAACAGTCGATTTTCAATGATGAATCCCTTTCATAATCCATACTAATATTATAAATGCGAAAAGTAGGTAACTCTGTCTGTTACTCTTTCACGCCAAAACTACTGAACGGATTTAAATGAAATTTGGTATACAGATGATCTAGACGCGGAGAAAGGACATAGGCTACTTTTTGTTGCAAAAAGGGGGTTGTAAGGGGTTAAAAGGGGGGTAAAAAGTTACTTTTCCACGCGGACGAAGTCGCGGGCGGCCGCTAGTAGTTAATAAAAGATATTTTGGTACTTACTTCTCCGAGTTTGAATTTGAGCGGAACGGCATTTAGGTCTATTATGTGATTTCTGTTGGAGATAGATAGAAAATTTACCAAAAGTCATTGAACAAATCAGAATGGTTGGTAGGACACGTGGTTAAAAGGTGTACTTAAATGTTCACAGATACATCCTGTATATTATATTAATATAATATAAATAACAAATTATAATCTCACCTGAACTTGATCGATAGGAAATAAATGTGGAGCGTAAAATTTAGTAGAAAACAGTTCATTGTAGTATCTTTGCGACTGGAAAAAAATTTAGAAGTGAACGAAACACAATTAAAAAAAACATACTTAATTATTAAATAAGACTAAGTAAATTACCTCTAATAAATACCTCGATGGAGACAATATATCCTCAGCTCCTGAAAATAATTTCACTTATCTAATATTCATACGTCTACAAAAGAAATTAAATATCGTACCTATGTTACTAAACTTGTGATATGATTTATAAAATATTTTTTCAATTTAAGCCAGTATAATATGTCGGCTAAGGTACGAAATTGCATTCTTACCAGCAGGAATAATCTGTGCTTTACTTCTAAACGTCACAGTTTTGCCATCCGCCTTTAATACTTTGCTGTTCTTCCTTGGCCCTGTATAATGATCTCCCACTATATAATCCCCTTCCTTCTTTTCCAGCGGAAACTTTTTCCCACCCTCAGACATGTCTCTATCTTTCCCTTTCACACTTATATCAAATTTGATCCCTCTCTCTATTTCTTTGACAACTTTATCGAATCGAAGTTGTCTTCTTTTCTCCATTATCGGACTCCACCAATCCTCTGTAACCGTGCTTGCATTACGAAGTCTCGGTTTGTCGGTTACAGTTGCTCTATTAGTTTTAGTAACAACGTTGTAAACTCTTTTCTTGGGCTTCCTATGAGTTGCGTTTTCAACATACGATATGCATATAGTTGGGTCATTGCAGACGTCATCATCATCGCCTCCATCTAAATCGATTGATGAACTAAGAATCGTATCATCGCCACAACTGGTTGATGTGCAATCGTAAATTTCTCTCTCCATATTGTCTGTTAAGAAGAAAATTTAGTTTTTTTTTTATGTGGTTGCAGACGCGCATTCGAGTCTCCTGATGGTAAGCAATTGCCGCCCCCCATGGACACCTGCAACACCAGTGTAGTCACAAGTGCGCTACCTTTTATCCCCTTTCCCCTCCTCCGCACACTGATTTGATTTTAAGAAAAAGGAACTTACGACTTTTTTGACAAAATGTGAATTTTTTGTTATGCCAATCGAAAGAAGCAATCAATACAATCAAAATTTAATACTTAGCATTTTTCCGAAAAACTAATATTTAACGAAGTATAGAAGAAAATGTGTTTTTTAGGGTTCCGTAGCCAAAATGGCAAAAACGGAACCCTTATAGTTTCGTCATGTCCGTCTGTCCGTCTGTCCGTCTGTCCGTCTGTCACAGCCGATTTACTCGGAAACTATAAGTACTACAGTGATGAAATTTGATGGGAATATGTGTTGTATGAACCGCTACAAAAATATGACACTAAATAGTAAAAAAAAGAATTGGGGGTGGGGCCCCCCATACATGTAACTGAGGGATGAAATTTTTTTTTTCGATGTACATACCCGTGTGGGGTATCAATGGAAAGGTCTTTTAAAATGATATAAAGTTTTCTAAAAAACATTTTTCTTAAAGTAAACGGTTTTTGAGATATCAGCTCTCAAAGTCGTAAAAAGTATGTCCCCCCCCCTCTATTTTTATAACTACGGGGTATAAAATTCTAAAAAAAATAGAGGTGATGCATGCTAATTAACTCTTTCAACGATTTTTGGTTTGATCAAAGTATCTCTTATAGTTTTTGAGATAGGTTGATTTAACTGTAATTTTGGTTAAGTTATTGTGCTTACACTGAAAACGATGGCTGAACCTTTATTTGCTGCTACGGAACCCTTTGTGCGCGAGCCCGACTCGCACTTGGCCGGTTTTTTTTACTATGGAACGAAAACTAAGTTGTTCTGGTACTCCCAAACCGGCACAGATCCAGTCTTCTCGTTTCAAAAGTTCTATTCTATGACTATTTAGACGTCCAAAAGTACAAAAAAAATTTCAAGGTAGGTGCCCATTTTCATGTTATGATAGCGTGAAGTTGGGCACTTTTTTGCACATTTTCAAGTATTGTTGAGCACTATAATAAGGTACTGGGAAATGAAATAATCAACTAATTACAGTACAAATTAAGTCTACTGCGGTAGTTTGGTAGTATTTTTAGTTTCCTTACGATTTATCATCATCATCATCATCATTTCATCCAATAAACGTCCACTGCTGGACATAGGCCTCCCCCAAAGTTCTCCACACATATTGGTCCTGTGCCACCCGCATCCAAGGGACTCATCATTTCATCCAATAAACGTCCACTGCTGGACATAGGCCTCCCCCAAAGTTCTCCACACATATTGGTCCTGTGCCACCCGCATCCAAGGGACTCATCATTTCATCCAATAAACGTCCACTGCTGGACATAGGCCTCCCCCAAAGTTCTCCATACATATTGGTCCTGTGCCACCCGCATCCAAGGGACTCCCGCGACCTTAACTAGATCGTCGATCCACCTGGTGGAAGGCCTGTCACGGCTGCGGCCTCTACTCAAGCACCTTTCCTCCCCAACGGCCGTCTGTTCTCCTCGCAATGTGCTCTGCCCATTGCCACTTGAGCCACGCAATTCCTTAGGCTATGTTTGCGACCTTAGATCTCCTGCAGATCTTATCATTTCTGACACGATCACGCAAGGAGATTCTGAGCATAACCCTCTCGATTGCCCTCTTAAATGACTTGGAGCCTTCTTAAGCGGCCCATTGTAAGCGGCCACGTTTCAGTTTCGTATGTCATCACTTGCAACACACACGCATTAAAGAATTTAGGCTTCAGACATTGTGCATTCTAATTAATGGGTCGAAAATGGACAGCGTTCAAGAAGCTACGCAGCATGCGTAGCTTCCCGAACGCTGTCCAGCCGTGTTGGACTAAACAAAGGATCAGACGACAAGAGAAGATTGTGTATAATGTTGTGTGTGTTCAAGTTATGTTGAACTCTCATGTCGTAGCCACTCCTGCAAAAGTTGGAAGCTCTACACTGGAAGTTATAGACGAATATTTTTACCTCGGACAAAAAGTGCAACTTGGTAAGTTCAACTTCCAGAAAGAGGTCGATCGGCGAATCCAACTTTGCTGGAGAGCAGCGTTCGGGAAGCTGCGCAGCAAATTTTCGGCCCATTAACCACAATTGAACATTGAACAGTAGTGTGTTGCAAGTGATGATATACGGAATCGAAACGTGGCCGCTTACAATGGGCCGCTTAAGAGGGCTCAAAGTCAAGCAGAGGGCAATGGAGAGGAATTATGCTCAGAATATCCTTGCGTGATCGTGTCAGAAATGATAAGATCTGCAGGAGATCTAAGGTCGCAGACATAGCCTAAGGAATTGCGTGGCTGAAGTGGCAATGGGTAGGGCACATTGCGAGGAGAACAAACGGCCGTTGGGGTGGAAAGGACGTGCTTGAGTGGAGGCCGCAGCCATGACAGGCCTTCCACCAGGTGGACCGACGATATAGTGAAGATCGCGGGAGTCCCTTGGATACGGGTGGCACAGGACCAATCTGTGTGGAGAACGTTAGGGGAGGGCTATGTCCAGCAGTGGACGTTTATTGGCTGAAATGATGATGAAGATGATGATAAATCGTAAGGAAACTAAAAATACTACCAAACTACCGCAGTAGACTTAATTTGTACTGTAATTAGTTGATTATTTCATTTCCCAGTACCAATTATAGTGCTCAACAATACTTGAAAATGTGCAAAAAAGTGCCCAACTTCACGCTATCATAACATGAAAATGGGCACCTACCTTGAAATTTTTTTTGTACTTTTGGACGTCTAAATAGTCATAGAATAGAACTTTTGAAACGAGAAGACTGGATCTGTGCCGGTTTGGGAGTACCAGAACAACTTAGTTTTCGTTCCATAGTAAAAAAACACATTTTCTTCTATACTTCGTTAAATATTAGTTTTTCGGAAAAATGCCAAGTATTAAATTTTGATTGTTTTGATTGCTTCTTTCGATTGGCATAACAAAAAAATAACATTTTGACAAAAAAATCGTAAGTTCCTTTTTCTTAAAATCAAATCAGTGTGCTCCGGCTCCGGTACCCTTCGGCCACGCTTCGGCATGAATGGGCTGGCTCAACCGGAGTGATACCACGTCTTCACAGAAGACTGACGTGAAGCAACGCTGTGTTTCGTCGAGCGAGTCCTCACTCACTCGACGAAACCCTCCGGTGAAATCGACCAATAGAAGAAGTTTGTTGGTCGAGTAGCGGAGTTTTTATGGCATTCTATTGGCGGAATTCACCCCGCTTCGGTGGACAGGCACCCTATGGTTGAAAGCTTAGAAAAAGTAAAAAAGATTTTTTTTTTAAATCATAAATAATATGCGTACCATCTGGATTCGTGATGAAATCTCTTAGGAGCCGCATTTGACTCGAACCTACAATAATGTAATAGTAAATAAGTGAGTAACATACGAGTAATATCGTTCTGTTAGTTCCGTTGCTGTGATTATTAGTAAATCCTAAATATCCTAGTGGGTATTCAATAGAGCTCTAGCCGAATTTTTTTGTCTCACTAACGACATGGCAACAAATAGCACTAAAATGATGCTATCATTATAGAATGCAGATTCATAGATAGTACCCACACAAAATAATTACACACAGAAGTTAGACTTGACCTGATTTTCGTTCGTTGACATATGCTAGGGTTGTTGCCCGGCATGTGTACATAAGCGCGCGGCCTCTACCATAGACCTCGACAGTTTGACGATCTTATGTCATAAGTTAGGATTAATGTGGTCGAAAAGGCGTTTTTGCCCATTAGTGCGCATGCGTGAGTACATGACATATTCTTAGTGGGCAGTCAGCCTTCTGTGTCAATATGTATTTTGTGGTACCCACGAGTGCGAGTATAGACGCAAATAGTGTGCGAGCGAGAAGATAAAAGATGCGCCGCCATTTCTGATCCCATTATTTATCCGCAATTATATAAATAATTGATATCCCCTCGTTTAGTGCCGACTTCATCAAGTATTTGTGATACCTCAGCCTCTCAGAAGACCGGCGTGAGCCTGTGCTGTGTTTAGTCGAGCGAGTGGTGAGGGTAGGTACCGAAAGCCCAATTTATTGGGGGTAAATGGGGTTAAAGTTGGCAGCGCCCTTGTGACTCTACTGGTGTTAAAGGAGTCTATCACCAGTCAATCGCTTACCATCAGGTGATTCGTCTGCTCGTTTGCCACCTATCACATAAAAACATTTTTTACTTTCTAGCGGCTTGCATATCCCGGCTAGGGGGTGAGCCCTAAATGTATCCACGTCATCAACCAGGACGAGTCGTTGCGCATCGAGGGCGTCGAGGTGACGGCCATTGATGCTAACCAGTAAGTTTGTTATATTAATTAAATTTGTGGCTTTTTATTTGGTCATGGCCTGGCCAATAACGAAGGAGCAACGAAACATATTCCCTGCAACCTATCAGTGTAAAAGTGACGGCACCATTTGGAAACCATGACTAACTTGTTCGTTTGTAATGAAGTATTTTTGGGTAAATAAAGAAAACTTCGTTAACCGGCCATTACAAAATATAATCACAACAGAGTAACCCTGACAACCGCCATAGACATCTTACCACAGACACTACATTCCTCCACACTAAAACAATACATACTAAATAATAAATAAAAAACAAACTAATTAAAAACCTTAAACTAAAACATAAATTAAACATTATTTCAAGTTTTGTAGTTAGGCTGGTTCCTAACTCGGCACTGCCTTAGAGGCCGTGGCGTTCGGCTCTGGGGCGGGGCGCGGCAGGCAAGGCGAGCGGGCACTCCGGCGCAGTGGCGCCCCCGTGCTCGTGGAGCTACCCGCGCGCGGCTGGCACGCTTCCGCTCGCGACGACATCCCCGAAGCCGACGG
>JABMDO010001738.1:0-12154 GCA_014851415.1 Cnaphalocrocis medinalis
GCCTCTCAGAAGACCGGCGTGAGCCTGTGCTGTGTTTAGTCGAGCGAGTGGTGAGGGTAGGTACCGAAAGCCCAATTTATTGGGGGTAAATGGGGTTAAAGTTTGGCAGCGCCCTTGTGACTCTACTGGTGTTAAAGGAGTCTATCACCAGTCAATCGCTTACCATCAGGTGATTCGTCTGCTCGTTTGCCACCTATCACATAAAAACATATTTTTTTACTTTCTAGCGGACTTGTGCATATCCCGGCTAGGGGTGAGCCCTAAATGTATCCACGTCATCAACCAGGACGAGTCGTTGCGCATCGAGGGCGTCGAGGTGACGGCCATTGATGCTAACCAGTAAGTTTGTTATATTTAATTAAATTTGTGGCTTTTTATTTTGGTCATGGCCATGGCCAATAACGAAGGAGCAACGAAACATATTCCCTGCAACCCTATCAGTGTAAAAGTGACGGCACCATTTGGAAACCATGACTAACTTGTTCGTTTTGTAATTGAAGTATTTTTGGGTAAATAAAGAAAACTTCGTTAACCGGCCATTACAAAATATAATCACAACAGAGTAACCCTGACAACCGCCATAGACATCTTACCACAGACACTACATTCCTCCACACTAAAACAATACATACTAAATAATAAATAAAAAACAAACTAATTAAAAACCTTAAACTAAAACATAAATTAAACATTATTTCAAGTTTTGTAGTTAGGCTGGTTCCTAACTCGGCACTGCCTTAGAGGCCGTGGCGTTCGGCTCTGGGCGGCGGCGCGGCAGGCAAGGCGAGCGGGCACTCCGGCGCAAGTGGCGCCCCCGTGCTCGTGGAGCTACCCGCGCGCGGCTGGCACGCTTCCGCTCGTGACGACATCCCCGAAGCCGACGGCCCCTCCGACCGGTCTCCACCGCGGATAACCTCCGCGACCCGACTGGTTCCCTGCGTATCAGTGCCGACGACTAGCGAACTCGTTGCAGGCGTGGTCGCCGCCAGCGACAAACCACCTCTGCCGACCCGTTTGCGTAATTGATCAACATGCCTGTGATTGACCGATCCATCCCCGCCTAAAACCCTAAAATCACTGGTACCGTGACTATCTTCTACGTGCCCCGGAGCCCATTTAGCCCGCCCCCGAAAACTGTCTATACCAGACTTGCTCCCCCTTTATCAAATGCCCTGTTGGCGCCTCCTGCAGCTCCCGCCTGCCGCTGCTGCGCTCTGGAAACTTGTGTTTCCCTATCCGGCTTAAGCACATCTAGCCTTGTGCGTATCCAGCCCTACCTAACAAAAGCATAGCCGGGCTTTGGCCCGTGGTAGAGTGCTCTACATTTCCTGTAGTGCATTAAAAATGTTAATAGGGCTCTGTCTACCCTTTCTCTGGAAAGAACTGCCTTCTTCACGACCTGTTTTAAAGTGCGGACAGCGTTCTCGGCTAAACCATTTGAAGAAGGATGGTATGGCGCCGTAAAGATGTGTTCAATCCCATTATTTTTTGTTAAAATTACTAAACTCCTGTGATATAAACTGAGGACCATTATCGCTCACTATTTGTTTTGGGAACCCAAACCTACTGAATAATTCACATAACCTAT
This sequence comes from Cnaphalocrocis medinalis, assembly GCA_014851415.1. Taxonomy (NCBI): domain Eukaryota; kingdom Metazoa; phylum Arthropoda; class Insecta; order Lepidoptera; family Crambidae; genus Cnaphalocrocis; species Cnaphalocrocis medinalis. The sequence goes on from JABMDO010001738.1 coordinate 1,589, forward strand.
TCAATCAACCACGCGGTTGTAGTACTAGTGGCGTTGAAACTTCAATCCACTTAGACATTGCATCAACAACGACCAAGTAAGTTTTCCCCGCCGATTGGCCCCATGAAATCTAGGTGCAGCCTCGTCCAGGGACGCGAGGGCCACGGCCACATGCGCGGCGCCTGCCGCGGCGGCGCGTCCGCCTGCGCCGCGCACACGCCGCACTCGCGGCACATGCGCTCCACCGCCTCGTCCACTCCGGCCCACCACACGTAGCTCCTAGCTAAAGCCTTAGACTTCACTATCCCCATGTGGGGTTCATGAATCATTTTGAGAACTCTTTCTCTACAATTTCCTGGCACTACTAATCTATGCCCCCACATAACGCAACCCCATCTCCTCATAGAGTTCGTTTTTTCCTATTGAAATAGGGTTTCAGAGAAGTTTCCTCGCAATGAGTGGGCCAACCGTCCCTTATAACGCTTAAAATCTTCGACAAACCTGGATCTCGACTGGTCTCCCTCTTAACTTCCGTATGATTTAATAACAGAGATTCTTCTACGAAATGTAAATACGTCTGTTCTGGCAAAACATTCCCTACATGATTGCTTTTACAATTGGAAGGCGAGGGAAAAACCGTCCGCCACCATTGTCAGTAGTGTGGACATACTCTATGTCGAACGTATAAGCTGACAAAATAATCGCCCCACCTTTGCATGCGGCTCGCAACCATGGTCGGGATACCCGTGTTGGGCCCAAAGATTGATACCAATGGTTTATGATCTGTGCGTAAGGTAAAATGACGTCCGTACAAATACTGATGAAACTTATGCACCGAAAAAAATTATAGCTAACGCTTCCCTGTGAATCTGTGAGTAATTTTTTCTCCGCTTCGCTCAAAGTGCGCGACGCGTAAGCCACCGGCCGCTCCCCGCGCCCGTCCTCGCCGCGCTGCGACAGCACGCCGCCAACCCGCGCCCGCTCGCGTCACATGTAAGAAACAACGGTTTCTTCGGATCGTAATGAGCTAAAACCTCCGCGCTTGACAGCGACGACTTAATCTCATTAAATGCCCTTTCACATCCCGGTGACCAATAAAAGATTTTGTCTTTCTTTAGCAGTTCATACAACGGAACTAACTTATCACTCATGTTCCTCACAAATTTCCCGTAAAAGTTAATAATGCCTAAAAAAGAACGTACCTCTGTAACATTAGTCGGTCTAGGTATCTTTGTAATAGCCTCTACTTTAGCTGGATCAGTCTTTAAGCCATGTTTACTCAACACGTAACCTAAATAGTGGACTTCGTCCACTAGAAAAACGCACTTGCTAGCCTTCAACTTTAAACCGTGCTCCTGCAGCCTACTAAAAACTGCATCTAAAGCCTGTAAATGGATTTCTTTAGTCTTTCCTCCTATTATAACGTCATCAAGAAACACCTCCACGTTAGGAATACCTTTTAAAAGATTACACATGATACGCTGAAATATCCCGGGGCTTGAAGACAGACCGAAAACCAATCTATTGTACCTATACAGGCCGCGATGTGTGTTCACTACTGTGTAACTCTTGGTATCGTCCAACTCAATTTGGTTATAAGCCTGGGAGAGATCAATTTTAGAAAAATACCGTGCCCCATTAAAATTAACCATCAGATCGTCAATACGAGGTAAAGGATATCGATCAATTAGCAATACAGGGTTAAGAGTCGCTTTATAATCCGCACAAATCCGCAACGAACCATCGGCCTTGTTGACGGGCACCAGCGGCGAAGCCCAGTCGGAGCAGTCGACGGGCTCGATGATGCCGTCCCGCAGCATGGCGTCCAGCTCCTGGTCGATGCGCTCCCGCAGCGCGTACGGCACCGGCCGCGCGCGCTGGAACACCGGCGTCGCGCCCGCGCGCACCCGCAGCGTCGCCTTGCCTCCCGTGTACCGCCCCAGGCCTCCGCTGAACAAATCCTTATACCTGCGCAATAAATCCTCGATGTCAAAACAAACCTGGTTTTTACCGCCAGCAATATTATAACACTTAGAAAAAATTGGAATTTTAATATTTAACTCAGCTAACCACTGTCTCCCTAGTAACGAAGTAGTACCTCCTCCTACAACAAAAAGTTCTAATGGTTTTGAAACATTTTCATAGGTTACCGTTGGCTTGATAATACCAACCGGCCTAATTTTCGAACCATCATAAAAATGTAATGTCAAGTTGCTGTTTTCCATGGCTAGATGCTTGAAATACATGTTATAAGTCTCCGTACTTATGCAGGAAATGGCTGTGCCTGTATCAACTTCCATTTTTATTATCTGTTTTTCAACCATAATTGGTAAACTCACCGCACGGTAATCATTTAGGCTCAAGAGGTGAAAATCTTCCTGGGCCCCGAGTGTCTGGTCCTCATTCCCGCTGTTTCCCGCAGTCGTGCCGTCGAAGCGAACTCTTGGTTGCCGTCTAGGACACACTCGTCTCAGATGGCCCACCTGTCTGCACCTACTACACTCGTAAGACCTGTAACGATATTCATTACCGCGTAACCCGCCACCTGCTTGTGGAGAGTCGCACTCGGAATTTCCGCGGCCAGCAGATACTGCCATCACCGCTACTGTCTCCTCGTCAACCACGTCGTGAACTTTTCTTTGATCGACCACGGCCGCGTCCTTTTCCGCCGCTTCTAAAGATGTGGCAATTTGTACAGCTTGGTTGAAATTTACAGAGTCATTTTCGACAAAAAGTCTCTGGCGGATGAGGTCACTCCTCAAACCGCATACGAACTGATCCCTTAAATTTTCGTTCAAGTTCGTTCCAAACTTGCAGTGTTGTGACAGCTTCTTCAATCCAGCAACATAATCTCCGATAGATTCAGCCTTGTTTTGGTTTTTATGCCTTGAACCTGAATCGTTCCGCAAGAACTGAGGGCGTAGGTTGTAGGTGTTGCCGCATCAGTTCCACCGCGTCAGCGAACAGTAATCCGCCGGCTTCTCAGGGCTCGCCAGGTTTAGAAGAATTTCGTAAGCTTCGTCACCCATAGAAGCAATTAAAGTCGGCATTTTTAATTCTTCTTTAATGTTATTGACAATAAAATACATATCTACCCTGTCAATGTATGTAGACCAACTCCCACTTTTCACGTTAAACTCCGCGATTTTTCCGACTGACATTTTGTATAGTCTTTTTCCGCTGTATTTTCCGCAATAATTGTGTTTTATCTCGTCGCCATTGAAGTATTTTTGGGTAAATAAAGAAAACTTCGTTAACCGGCCATTACAAAATATAATCACAACAGAGTAACCCTGACAACCGCCATAGACATCTTACCACAGACACTACAGTAATAAGGGGGAAGTACTTAGTTTAAGTATGGAAAAAAAGATAATCTTCATTTTTCATCATGTGAGATTGCGGCCAAATGTCTGGAGACCTATTTTTGAATTGTCGTCTCACTAAAAAATGTGTGACTCGCATGATTTATGACATCCGCATTTTTGAATCATTCGAAAACGAGCGATTTGCAACGAGTGGTGTAAACCACTCGTAATACCACTCGTGTAAACCACTATAATATATTAACGAGTTAACACTATAATTTGACAAGATTGGCGACACACTAAGCGAGTGATTTCAAAAATAGGGAAAATTATGAATCATGCGACTTACGAGAAGACGTGACTTGCAAAACGAGTTGTTATGTTTGAACGAAGCGAAAATTCAAAAATAGGTCTCCTGGCTATTCGGAAAAATATCTTGACTTTTTTTTGTGGTTCGGTGCCCGGGCAAAACTTAGTAGCGCGAAATTTAGAGACATCAAGAATGCAGACTTAACTCTTGGAATAAAAGATTTAAAGCTAGCCTTTGGAGTTTCTATCCAGTTGGTTTATAACGAAGCCGTCCAATAATGAGTGGAAATATCCCTGTTTGCGAAGTGTGCGGTGCACACAGGCGCCAAGACAATAAGGGTGCCAAACGCCGACGCTAACATGAAATTCACGAGGAATGGTGGTTCATAGGTGTTTCATAGGTCTCTAACACTGTCCCTGGCCCTAATATCTTTCCACCTAAGGTAGTATTCCTGGACGTATATAACGGGGGGGGGGGGTCCAGGGGGTCCGGACCCCCCCCCCCCCCCATTGAGGCCTGGTTTGACATAAGGTTGAATCGGCTATAGCCAAGGGCGACTTAATTAAGGGGTCGGCAAGGTTGGTGGGGTAGCGAATTGTAGATAGCTCTGGGACGGCAAATCAACAAATCAACCTCACGTTCTTCAAGAATGCGTACATGAAATAACGCACGCTGGGTCCAGCCGGTCCTTGAATTGTACTTCGGGGAAGCCGCATTGCCGGTGATTCGTAATTGTTTTGCAATGTGGGACATCCCCCTTGTCGCCCGCATAAGAAACAGTGGGAATAAGCCTATTTATACATTTCCAGCTGTCCTGGAGCCCTGATGCTGGTGTTCACATTGCCGAATGGCAAGACGCTGCTGCACACCGGCGACTTCAGGGCGTCGCCCGTCATGGAGTCCTACCCGATATTCTGGAATAGGGACATCCATACTGTTTACCTTGATACCACGTAAGAAATTCTTTAAATTATTCACGTTGATTAAATTTTTCTACTATCTTCTATATCTATAAAGAAGTTAATCTCATATTCCACGCCAGGGCTTATAGGTAAACCGAAAACACGAAACCCTTGCGTGATACAATTAACGTCTAGCGCCATCTATTGGTAGACATTGGAACTACTGTCCCGAAACAAAGTGAGGGCGAACCACTAGTAAATTTTATAAATATCGACAAATCTTATATACAAACACACTAACGCGATGCAATCGACTCCCAGAGCCATCTTGAACTAATATCTTGTAACAAAATGAGGGCGGACCACTTGTTATTTTTAAAGACGGGAATTAACGCGACGTTCATTTTGAAGGACATAGTTATGTAAAAACATTATCAATTTTTATTATTATAGACGGGAATTAACACGACGTAATTTTTTTAAGCACATAATTATGTACTTACTGCTTGACGTTTCGGCTGCGTTACAACAGCCGTGGGGTTATTCCGTTTTCATCCTATAAAGTCTCATCCTACTTAATCTTTTTCCTCACTCATCCTAATTGCTTTCCTTGCTCATCCCAAAGCAATAATTTCAATTTTAAGTTCCTTATTCATCCCAAAATAATTCCTAGCTCATCCTATCACAAAACACTTTCAAAAATAGGATTATTGTGTACGGTCGTCGGAATAAAAATTAAAAATTTAGATAAGCTTAGTAAACTATTCTGTTAAAGGTCGTTCTATGAAGTAGAACTGCAAAAAATCTGATTAAATAATATATTTATTTAAACTTAAATCATCCTAAAACAGTAAGTGGATACAAAATGTATCTATCTCTTTTACAAAGGATTTTTACCTCTTTGACTTGAATGCACAAGTAGTTAAAAAATACAACTCGGTGACTCACTATTAGATGCAAATGAAACCGCTCTTATTATTTTCTATTACACCTGTTTAATTGCAAGTGTAAGGTTGGCGTTTAGATTTTTAAGTAGGTATACTTTATTGAATATTATGTAATTATCTTGTCTTAACATCCAGATTCCTTTTTATTTATAATAATAGTATATTATATCCAAAACCTATTAATAGTTCACTTTCTGAAAAAAAAAACTTTTGATTTTGCTATCCATACTTTGTTTGGAATATTCACCTGGGGATGAGAAAAGACTGCATTTGAGTGGTGTCAAGAAAAAGATATAATAGGATGAGCTAGGAATACTATTGTAGGATGAGTGAGGAAAAAATAATACGTGGGATGAGTCGTCATGGGATGAAAACGGAATAACCCCAGCCGTGGTCACAAGCGAACTCGCTCGAAGAGTTCGCTTGTGACCACGGCTGTTGTAACGCAGCCGAAACGTCAAGCAGTAAGTACATAATTATGTGCTTAAAAAAATTACGTCGTGTTAATTCCCGTCTATAATAATAATAGTTATAATGCAACGCGAAAATTTAAAGAACATTATCAATTTAACGTCGTAACGCCCAGACAGCAGAGACAATGGGAAATCAATTGTTTTATGCCTTTTAAAAGGCTTATGGGCATTACGACGTTAAAATAACTTGTGACCACGCCTGCTGCAACGTAACCGAAACGTCAAGCAGTAAGTACAAATACAATGTAGGTACTTAATAAACATCTTGTTAATTCCCGTTTGAATATTTTATAGTTATAATGCAACGCGAAAATCTAAATACTACACTGGGGGGGAAAAAAATCGCACATCTGCGTAGTTTTCATACTAACGCGCTCATATCACGGCTTCGTATATAAAAAAGTAAAACATTTGATTGCAATATTTTTTACGTAACATGGTTATTATATGCTCGTCTGTTAATTATGCTTCTTAATTAGTCGTGAAATCTTCCTAATTTTCCCAAAAACCATAAAAAAGTAAATCAATGTTCTGTCCCATACAATGTTCTATGGAGCTGAAAAACTGATTTACTTTTTAATTTTTTTGGACGAATCAAGTAAATTCCATGGATGATGAAAATGTTGGATTAAAAGACGAGCATATAATAACCATGTTACGTAAAAAATATTGCAATCAAATGTTTTACTTTTTTATATACGAAGCCGTGATATGAGCGCGTTAGTATGAAAACTACGCAGATGTGCGATTTTTTTTCTCCCCAGTGTATAATTATATTACCTATTAATATCTTTGTTATAGTTATTGCAATCCGAGGTACGACTTCCCCACTCAGGATCAAAGCTTAGAGATGGCTTTGTACCTACTTCGTCAAAAAAAGTTACTTCTAGAGAAAGCTGGCAAGAAATTCTCTACGGTGCTCATAGTCTGCGGAACATACACTATTGGTAAGAAAGAGTCTATAATTATCTTCTATCTATACTATTTTAGAGGTAATTTCTACAGACATCGTTTCGATGAGGGTTACAGACATCGTTTCGATGATGTTAAGCGATTGTTGCCACCCCCCATGGGCCAAAAAAAGGCGTTTTTTGCGGCCTTCATGTGGCATGGCCGTGGGACGCCCTGTATACCCCTAAAAATCGGTATATGAAAGCAATCATCATCATCATCATCAGCCGGGCAGTACCCACTGTTGAGTATAGGCCTCCTTTCTTTTCCGCCAAAGTTCCCGGTCCAGGTGGCTTATAACGAAGACGTCCCGTAACGAATGAGACTATACCTGTCACATTCTAACAAAAGCGCGCACAGCGCGTGTAAAAGAGAGGGGAACTCCGATTCGGTCGTAACGTCCACTTCAAATTAGGCCCTCTGAGCTGCTCGGATCCAAGTAGGACCTCCTATTTTGGTGATATCATCGACCCACCCTGACGCTGGATGACCAGGATGAGAGCAATAAACAATCTTTTTTTTTTGTTGTTTGTTAATTTTTTGTTTGTTGTCTGTTTGGTTCAGGTAAAGAGAAGTTCTTCCTGGGCATGGCGCGTCGCGTGGGCTGCTCAGTGTGGGCGTGCCCGGAGAAGGACCGCGTGTTGCAGGCGGTGGAGGGCCGCAGCTTCTGCCACGCGCCGCCGCACTCCTGCCAGCTGCACGTCGTGCCCATGCGGGACCTGACGCACGAGGTGACTGTACATACTGTATGACCCACGCAGGTGAGTTGTTCCTGGCAAGGACCGGTGTTGCAGGCGGTGGAGGGCCGCAGCTTCTGCCACGCGCCGCCGCACTCCTGCCAGCTGCACGTCGTGCCCATGCGGGACCTGACGCACGAGGTGACTGTACATACTGTATGACCCACGCAGGTGAGTTGTTCCTGGCAAGGACCGGTGTTGCAGGCGGTGGAGGGCCGCAGCTTCTGCCACGCGCCGCCGCACTCCTGCCAGCTGCACGTCGTGCCCATGCGGGACCTGACGCACGAGGTGACTGTACATACTGTATGACCCACGCAGGTGAGTTGTTCCTGGCAAGGACCGGTGTTGCAGGCGGTGGAGGGCCGCAGCTTCTGCCACGCGCCGCCGCACTCCTGCCAGCTGCACGTCGTGCCCATGCGGGACCTGACGCACGAGGTGACTGTACATACTGTATGACCCACGCAGGTGAGTTGTTCCTGGCAAGGACCGGTGTTGCAGGCGGTGGAGGGCCGCAGCTTCTGCCACGCGCCGCCGCACTCCTGCCAGCTGCACGTCGTGCCCATGCGGGACCTGACGCACGAGGTGACTGTACATACTGTATGACCCACGCAGGTGAGTTGTTCCTGGCAAGGACCGGTGTTGCAGGCGGTGGAGGGCCGCAGCTTCTGCCACGCGCCGCCGCACTCCTGCCAGCTGCACGTCGTGCCCATGCGGGACCTGACGCACGAGGTGACTGTACATACTGTATGACCCACGCAGGTGAGTTGTTCCTGGCAAGGACCGGTGTTGCAGGCGGTGGAGGGCCGCAGCTTCTGCCACGCGCCGCCGCACTCCTGCCAGCTGCACGTCGTGCCCATGCGGGACCTGACGCACGAGGTGACTGTACATACTGTATGACCCACGCAGGTGAGTTGTTCCTGGCAAGGACCGGTGTTGCAGGCGGTGGAGGGCCGCAGCTTCTGCCACGCGCCGCCGCACTCCTGCCAGCTGCACGTCGTGCCCATGCGGGACCTGACGCACGAGGTGACTGTACATACTGTATGACCCACGCAGGTGAGTTGTTCCTGGCAAGGACCGGTGTTGCAGGCGGTGGAGGGCCGCAGCTTCTGCCACGCGCCGCCGCACTCCTGCCAGCTGCACGTCGTGCCCATGCGGGACCTGACGCACGAGGTGACTGTACATACTGTATGACCCACGCAGGTGAGTTGTTCCTGGCAAGGACCGGTGTTGCAGGCGGTGGAGGGCCGCAGCTTCTGCCACGCGCCGCCGCACTCCTGCCAGCTGCACGTCGTGCCCATGCGGGACCTGACGCACGAGGTGACTGTACATACTGTATGACCCACGCAGGTGAGTTGTTCCTGGCAAGGACCGGTGTTGCAGGCGGTGGAGGGCCGCAGCTTCTGCCACGCGCCGCCGCACTCCTGCCAGCTGCACGTCGTGCCCATGCGGGACCTGACGCACGAGGTGACTGTACATACTGTATGACCCACGCAGGTGAGTTGTTCCTGGCAAGGACCGGTGTTGCAGGCGGTGGAGGGCCGCAGCTTCTGCCACGCGCCGCCGCACTCCTGCCAGCTGCACGTCGTGCCCATGCGGGACCTGACGCACGAGGTGACTGTACATACTGTATGACCCACGCAGGTGAGTTGTTCCTGGCAAGGACCGGTGTTGCAGGCGGTGGAGGGCCGCAGCTTCTGCCACGCGCCGCCGCACTCCTGCCAGCTGCACGTCGTGCCCATGCGGGACCTGACGCACGAGGTGACTGTACATATTGTGTGACTCACGCAGGCGAGGAGTTGTTCCTGGCAAGGACCGGTGCTGCAGGCGGTGGAGGGCCGCAGCTTCTGCCACGTCTTGCTTGGAACCCGTTCAGTTATTACGTACGTAATCATTGATTTTTGATAAGTTCAGTAAGAGATAGTATATTTTATCGACCTTTTTTGCTGATAAGGAGGAATCGTAAATTCCCAAAAAATCTGCTTGACACTGTTTCTTGCGGCACATCTCCACCACACCCGGCACCCGGGAGGGCCAGGAGAAGACAGCCGCGCAAAAACCTTCGACTCGAAACCCGTACTCTCGCCCTAGGGCGAGAATGACTCCCAATCCCAAGGTACGGTAACCACGAGGTAACTGTAGGTACTGTTACAATGAGGTGGAGGCGGTATTGTTTTGAAATATCCTTTTTGCTTTTCTGAAAATAATAAATAGGTTACTTTATTTTCTAACTACCACAATCTGGGAGGACACTTCATCCCGAGCCCTAGTATAACGTGAGGTCTGGACCCTCCTTACTCTAAATCTTAAAATACTCGGAATGCGCTCCCGAGAGCGTGCCTGTTTATTTTTCAATGCATGACAGATTCTATAAAATCAGCCTTAAACGGCGGCCAGTATCAAAGTAGTTTACCATCGTTACAGTACCTATATGTGTATCTAGAGAGACTAAAACAGGGATGACCAATGGCACGAGTGGCAACCAAGTCACGCGACACAATCAACGATCTTGATTGCATGGTCGGATGGTGCATTTAGTGACCCTGTCTCGTATGCCAAAGGTCGTGGGTTCGATCCTCACAAACATTCGTGTGATAAACTGTTGTACTTGTTCAGTGTGTGTCTGATAACTCTCTACTCTGTTGTCTGTAACCGTTGCTGTTGGTCCGACGATATTGTAATATTAGTGGGGAAACAATGGCCTTCCCCACTTTTCTTAAAAGGCCGGCAACGCATCAGCGACCTCTCTGATCTCGCAGATGTTCATGGGCGGCGGTGATTACTTACCAGCAGGTGACTCGCTTGCTCGTGTGTCGCCTCTAGTATAAAAAAATGGCTGACACGGGACCGTAAGCAGAGGCGTGATAGAGAAAGAGTCCTATACACAGCAGTGGGTGGATCTGGGCTGATAAGATGATGTTGATGTGGAATTTGTCGTCCTGCAATGGAATGATTAGTCATA
>JABMDO010001739.1:0-12050 GCA_014851415.1 Cnaphalocrocis medinalis
TGATTAGTCATATTTATGTACCACTAGTGACCAAATCCGCTGGACCACATAAAGAGGTTCGGAACGCTACAAGGACTCGGAAGTTCGGAAGTGCACTTGCGGGGCATCTTTATGTGGTCCGCGTCGCCCTCATCATCAGCAACCCACACTCGTCCACTGCTGGACATAGGTCTCCCCTAATGCACGCCACCGCTCCCGATTTTCGGCCACTCTCATCCAGCCCACACCAGCCAGCCTTCGAATATCATCATCCCATCTTGTCGCAGGGCGTCCAACACTACGCTTACCATCGCGGTCTCCACTCAAGGACTATACGGCTCCAACGGTTGTCAGTCGCCCTAGTAGGGGTATAATAAGGTCATATGCTGAAACGACCGTAAAAATACGCTAATCTGAAACCACCCTATGAAATTGTTCTATCTATACCAGAACCTTGAGCATCGTTCGACTAATCTATTACGCTGCAGCTACACACACCGGCACAATTAGGGGAACGCAAAAAAAAGGTCGATTTTTTCTAATATTTGCTAGTATTTTGATAAGTGGTTTTTGTTTAAGTGATATTACCTTCAAAACAGATTGTTTTAAGTGCACCCTTCTTTTTATTTTAAGTGTTTTGACAAGAATAATGGTTGTTTAAGAATTTGCTGATTTAACGTTTTTTCTTTATTCTGATAAGAACTTTAGTGGATGCTGTGTAAACTGTGGGTCATTTTACTGTTTACATTTGATAGTGCACATTGTTCTGAATCAAAATGAGTGATTTACCAGCAACTTCTGTGGCTAGGGCTGTAACAATGATCGAGGAAGGACATACCTATCGCTTAGTCAGTCGCGCATTGGGTGTATCGACATCGGTGATTCATGGCATCGTCCGACGTTATAGGGAGACTGGATCGTACGTGCGCAGACGAGGACAGGGCAAAAATCGGGCAACTAGCGCCTTAGATGACCGTTTCATGGTCATGCAAACATTACGAAATCGTCGTCAAACAGCAATTCAGACCCGAAATCATTTAGAAGAAGTCCGTAATGTCAATGTAAGTGAAAGGACAGTAAGAAGACGTTTGAATGAAGTTGGCTTGAAGTCTTACATACCAGCAAAGGCCCCAAAACTCGAGGTAGCACATCGTGTAGCAAGATTAGCGTTCGCCCAGCATCGAAATTGGACAAATGAGTGGATCCATGATTTGTTTAGTGACGAGAGCCGTTTCTGCGTAAATTTCATCGATGGGAGGGAAACAATGTAGAGACATCGAGGGGAACGTTATCACCAAGCGAATTTCACTGGAACTGTAGGATATGGTGGAGGGTCAGTTATGGTATGGGGTGGCATATGTTTGGGAGCTCGCACGGAGCTAGTGATCATCGATAATGGATCGCTCACTGCACAAAGGTATGTAACTGAGATCTAAGAACCCCATATCATGCCTTTTGCCCCATTCATAGGCGAAAATTTTATTTTCATGCACGATAACGCACGCCCCCATACTGCGCGCATAGTGAGTAGCTACCTTAATGAGGTAGGTATCACGCAAATGAACTGGCCAGCGCAATCACATGATACGAATCCGATAGAACATCTCTGGGACTACCTGGGAAGAAGGGTTCGACAAAGAAATCCAGCCCCTAATGACATCAAAGAGCTTAAATTAGCGTTGCTGGAAGAGTGGGACAACTTACCCCAAGAACACATCGACAACGTAATCCAAAGCATGGGAAATCGCATACAAACTCTGATTAGAGCTCGTGGTGGCAATACGCGGTATTAATTTCTTTTTGTTTATTGTTTTTTTGTAAAATTTCACACATTTTAATTTTAAGGGAAAAAAGTCAATTTTCAATTTTTGTGATTTTGGTTCCATTCTTCAAAAAGAAATATTGTATAAGTTACTTTAGAATTTATTTTAGTTCGTTTGAGTGCAATTAATTATTATTTTTTAAAAATATATATACAATCTCAATTTCTTTAAAAAATCAACCTTTTTTTTGCGTTCCCCTAATTGTGCCGGTGTGTGGTATTAAGTCTTCGTCGTCGTCACGCCACCTTTCAGCGTTTCAGCTTTGTATTATCGACCCGAAGTTTTCAGACGGAGCTTTTGTGAGCTATAGACTAATATTGCCGTTTTGCAAAACTATTTTTTTTATTATGTTGTTTAAACTTTGATTGAAATAAATGTGACTAAATGTGCGGACATTCAAATATAACGCAAGCACTTAAAGAAAAGAAAATATCAGTATACTGTCCTCATGCGGGGCAAAGGCCTTTATTTTAGAAATCAAGTCATCGCTACTATACTCTGATTCATAATCATGTAAAGCAAACTGACAGATGTCATGTATCATCCCATACTTAACACTCAATTTGACACATGCAAAATGTCAAAATGCATAGAAACTTGTCATTTCATCTGTCAGTTTACTTTACATGATTATGAATCAGAGTATAAGATGGAATTAGGCTTAATCACCACGCTTGCCTAATGTGGATCGGTGATCACAAACCCGACTATGTGCATAAAATTCAAACATGGATATTATGCTTGACTCAGAAATCGAACCCGGATCCCGAGATCCCGGCCCGGTAATATTATATCTGTGCAGTTTCTGCTTGACTTTTCGACCCTATTACAACGGCTGTTGTGACACGTTCTGTCCCTTTTTTTTTAAGTAGCCAGACATTTAGCCACAATCTTACCTGATGATAAGTGATGATGTGGCCGAGGGTAATGCATTTCTGTCTAGTGAAAGCCTATTCTCTCTTCTCTTAAAAACTCCCAAAATAGCGCCAGGGTGTCATAATGTTATAGTTACTTGATTTTTACTTTGGGCACAACTTTAGGCCTTAATCAAAATATCTTGTGTATGGCGGATGTAAGTAGCTGCCATATAGTGACGGGGGGACAGGAAATTGTCAGCGTTACCCTTTATATCCCACTTTTATTGTATAATTTTTCCGTTATTATGGCTCATGGCAATGCTGTACAAGGTCAGTTTATCCTAGTGACCTTACAAAGGTTATATTCTGTTTTAACTGGCTTACACTTCTTTTTTACTGTTCATTTTGTAAAAAAAAAAAATTGTATCTATCTAAAATCATTGAGAGTTTTGTATACTTTGATTCAGCCACATACCACATTAAAAATATTGTTTTGAAAAACTGTGTTTCTTGTTAAAAATATATTTCTACTCGTGCAAAGCCAGGTCAAGCCGCTAGTTTGCATTAAAAACCAATGTTTTAAAAAACCCTTAACAAAAGTTTTCAGCAGGCTTCGCTTTGTCTCGGTAGAACTAAAGTACTACGACGCGTTTTCGCAATAAATTTTAATTAAAAGAGAACTTTCACTAATTTCGAATAGTTTGCACGGCAAAAGAGAGCTAGCAAAGGCTTTGAATAAATAAAAAAACGGACAAATCCGAGTCCGATTCGCGTCAAAGATTCTGCATGTACTTATAGGTACTTTTTTTTATTTTAAAACCAGTGGACGCCCCTGTAGCTTCGTTCTCGTGGAATTTTTCTTGCCCTATAACATTTTTCAAAATATTCATCATCATCATCATCATCAACCCACACTCGTCCACTGCTGGACATAGGTCTCTCCTAATGCACGCCACCGCTCCCGATTTTCGGCCATTCTGATCCAGCCCACACCAGCCAGCCTTCAAATATCATCATCCCATCTTGTCGCAGGGCGTCCAACACTACGCTTACCAAGTCGCGACTCCACTCAAGGACTTTACATCAGAATGTGATACCGACGTATTGGTGTTTCTGTATGGTGGGATTAGGTTTAATCAACACGCTTGGCTGATGTAGATTGGTGATCACAAACCCGGCTATGTTCGAAAAATTATAAACTATTTACATTTAGTTTGACCAAAATATACTTACACAGATTGCTTAAAAATGGTGCAATAAAAATTTTTATTTTTACCCGGGGAACTCTAAAAACACGTATTCTCTGCAGAGATTTCTCGCTGTTTCGTGGCAATTTTAATGAGAACAAAAGTTCGTTGGTAAGTATGACTTTAAATGCTAATGTAGCACCTGAGATTCAAAACTAATGCACTCCAATTTAGTTTACTATTTCAGCATTATGTTTTAAACTAAAAAGTATTTTTTTACTCCCTTAATGTTAAAAACGCTTTACCAAAGTTCTAAACTTTAATAAGCGCCAGAGGTTAGTTAAATTTACTTTCTACTTTTAATTTGATTGCCACTGCTTACAATATTGAGGAAAATTTTAAATGCATAAACCTTATACGGAAATCATAATTATGAAAATATGAAATTCATCGTTTAGTGGTGGCAGCCATCTTAAGTTGGCGATCATCTAATCTACACTCAGAGGTACATCTAACCTAAAAAAATAAAAAGTTTTATTGCAATACTTTTTACGTAACATGACCTTTATGTCATGTGTTTATGGTCATCATCATTTTATTGGCTGAAATGATGATGACTTTATGTGGTCGTTTTAAGAACACTCCCGACTATATTAACTTGCAGACAAAGAAACAAATCCAAAATCGTTTTATACGTTTGGAAGCTACGATGGCAGAGACAGACACACACAAAGACAGACAAAAAATAGACATGTCAACTTATAACCGCCGTCGTATAAAATCTATACTAATCTATACTAATATAATAAAGCTGAAGAGTTTGTTTGTTTGTTTGTTTGAACGCGCTAATCTCCGAAACTACTGGTGCGATTTGAATAATTCTTTTTTGTTGGATAGTCCATTTATCGAGGAAGGCTAAGGCTATCAACATAATAATATTGGGGGTTGTAAGGGTTTAAAAGGGGGGTAAAGTTACTTTTCCACGCGGACGAAGTCGCGGGCGGCCGCTAGTTATTGATAAAAATATCATGCGTAACTAGATAGTAGACTAACTAGACCCCTAAAATCCGTTTACCCCAAAGCGAATTAAGAACCGTCCGTTTTTCTCTCAAGTGGTTACGATGGTCTTTTTAATACTAAGTCGATGTTTTTCCAACGTTTCTTGTGAGGGGATCATCTCGTCCAACCCGGATTACAAGGGGTACCACATTGAGGCTCGAACGTTGGGACATTTTTCTTGGATTATGCAATGTAAATCTTTTTAGTGCTCGTTGTAAAAGGATTTTGTTTAGGCTCGGGACTTGTTGCGGAGTTTCGGGATTTGCGTTTATCGTAACGGGAAATTGTGAACTGCAAGTAGGTTGTAAACTTGACTAGACAGATTCTCAGTTGAAATCGACATTCCGAACCAACAGTAGATTATTATGTCTTGACATTTTAAGTATTCTGTATAGACCAAACCTGAATAAAGATTTTTTCTATTTCTAGATGCCGCACTTGATATTGTAACAGCATAGAATACTTACATCGAAATATAGCCAATATCAATTGTGTAAACTTTTGATAGTACTTTTAATTTTTTTTTGCCTAGCTCTGTTAGAAATAACAATAGCTACAGTCAAACATTTTTAGACGGTAAACTACGATCGACAGGATGATGATTATCACTGTATGCATGTAGATACATATGTAATAGAACAGGGCACATAACACAGAGAGCTGATGGCCACTAGGGTAGGAAAGTTCTGGAGTAGAGACCATTCATACCAAGTACAAGCGTGGAACACCCAGCTACGAGATGGATGGACGATCTGATTACAGTCGCAGGATCTCGCTGAATGCAGGCTGCCTGTAACTGATATAGGAATGAACATAGGTTCAGCAGTGGACTTCCCTAAGCTGCTGATGGTGATGAAAAAGGTTAAATCCTGATTACCCATCTGATAAAAAGTGTCTCTACGCAGAACTGATCTTATAAACGTTCCGTTTTTTCGCATTAAGGTTTGGAGCTCTAAGAAGGCACCGTAGCTTTGACCCTACACATTTACATGGGCGATTGATTGATTGGGCTTAAGGACAAAAGGGGCCGACAACGGATATTGCGACCTCCTGAAGATGGATTGACAACGTGCCGGCTTACCTATATCAGTCACATTGAGCCGCCAACAAGCACCATACAATCTGTTTCATATTTTAGCTGGTGTCAACATTGTGGAACGACTTCGCCGTGACAGAAATTTTAGGTTAGACCTACCTGCATATCACCAATACGCATTAGGCAAGCGTGGTGATTAAGCCTAATTCCATCATAGTAGCGATGACTTGATTTCTATGATGGAGGCCTTTGCCCTGCAGTGGGATAGTATATAGGCTGATACTTTACTTTTTTTTTACTTTACTACCTGCATATATGTAGGATAAAGAATGGGAAAGAATGTTGAAGTTTTAAGTACCATTAAAAGAAGGAAACTTGAATATCTTGGACAATAAGAGTGCACTTATGTCTGCGCTCACACTTGTCCACTATAAATGTCCTGCGTCGATGCCTGACCTTTAAAATTGGTTGCCATAGCTAGGATATCGGTTAGAACGATTATCTGTCACCCTTCGATAATAATAACGTATGACAAATCTAAGAAGCTCCATCAGCAAAATAATTTTAAACCATTTTTAATTCATTTAATTTTTTTTCGAAATTGAAAAAGCTATATAGCTGTGACTACTAAATGACACCGCTATATTGGCATCACATTTCAAACGCTTTCAGTATGGAATTGTACTCGTATATCTAGACAGTATTATGATCTTTACCTTAGTTTGGTTTAACTCAAGCACCTTGCGCTCAGATACTACAACTTAGCATGCGAAGTTTAAACTTTACTATCTTGGAACGTAGTTTCTGGTTCTTAAGGCTTGTACATGGGCGGATTGGGCACTTTTGTGTATGTTTAAACTCGGTAAATCGTTAAGAAACGATACCTAAAAAAAATACATGTTAGGCTGGGTTTCGATCTTGAATTTCTGACGAGGATTTTTATTCAATGTTTATAGTTCATTAGGAAAAAAATATAACGTAAACATCGATTTTATGCAAAATATTGGATAAACTACGAAACTAACAGTTTCAGATGACTGATTTTTTTATATATAATCATACAATGTACACTACAATCCCTGACGAGGAATTCTTGTTTCTTGGCTTTTAAATTTTTTATTAATAATATTCTGTTTTTGATATACGCGAGCGCGAGTACTCTCTATGGCAAGGCCGTTGGCGCATGTACAAGCCTTAAGTTTATTATAGAAGTTTGCAACTCGGTAGTTATAGTAAAAAATTCCTCTTGCATAACGACATCCATATAAAACGGTAATTTCATGGGGAAACTTAAAAATATATTTTATATTCTGCTTTTTTTATTGTACAATACAGGTTCCGTGCCATTTTTGTTGGTTTATATTAAGTGTTACAATATAAAAAGATGGTTCCTGCCTCTATAACAATTTAATTCAATTACAATCTTACGGTCTAGGTTACGCACGGTTATTGTTAGTGAGTTAGCGTTATTATAGAGTGGTTTAATAATAAGTCTTTTTGTTTTTTGGGGGTACGGGATTGATATTTTTTTGTAGTTTATGGGCCTCAGTTTTAGGCTAAAACTGAGACTTTGTGGAAGAAAATTTCATGTTTTGTTAGCAAGTTTGTCCCAAACGACGTCAGCACTCCGGCAGATCGCCATTTTAAGATTGTACATTATTATATTTTATATTCGATATTTACTGAAACCCGGATTTATGAAAACTGAATATCCAAGTAAATAGGGAGTTAACTCAACTTCTGACTTGTAAGTCAAGCGAATTCCCGATTTCGCTTTGAAACCAGATCTTGATATCGGACCGCTTCTCAAACTGGTCACAATACATGCGGGGGCAATTTTTTTCCTTATTCCTTTGCTTCCATATATTTCTGATCTCCTGGTACTTTATGTGTGTAATTTACATATAAATATGTATACGTTCAAGTAGTTTTTACTGTACTAGGAGCTAAGTTATTCTCCAAGGAAAATTTGATCATTTCGTGTTTATTAAATAAACAATTTCTATTTATTCTATTATATTTTAATCTAGGTACCAGAAGTTTGTTAGGCGGTCAAAACGTCACAAAAGATCGGCTTGAAGCAGCGCTGTGTTTCGTGGAGTAAGTGAGGGTACCGGAGACCCAATTGGGGGGAAAAGGTGTTAAAGGTTGGGAGAGCACTTGTGACTCTACTAGTGTTACAGGTGTCTCTAAGAGGTGGCAATCACTTACCATCAGGTGATAGGTCTGCTCGTCTGCCACCAATGACATAAAAAATTATAGCTGTTAATAAACTCAATCGTCAAAGTTGCAGTCACCACAGTTCTCATGGGACATGCCACTTTGAGAAACACTGGCTTAAGTAAATAGGATAACGGCGATGTTGGAGAAATCGTCTTAATGTTAACAAGGCTTTGTTTGTTTTGCGAGAAGCAGATTGGTTTTCAAATCTCAATTCTGACATGGGATTTTGATATGGGGCATCAAACTTTGTTTTATGCTAAAAGTTTTAGATTAGGGTTGCCAATCATAACTTTCGTTCTGAAAGTTTGAGCAAGCTGTTTGAAAAAGAATGAATGATTTGGCAAAAAACGGTACCGACATTAAAATGTTGATTGGATTTCATACTACCGATATTATTTTCAAACATTTTTTAATAGACTTATTCTCAAAATCAACGTTAAAGGATATTTGTATTTTTTTTTATGTTATAGGTGGCAGACGAACTGAAGGATCACCTGATAAGCGATTGCCGCTGTCCATAGACACCTGAAAAACCAGTGGACTCACAAGTGCGGCGCCAACCTATAACCCTCTTTCCTCTCAGTTGAGCTTCCGGTGCCCTCACTCACTCGACGAAACACAGCGCAAGCGCCGCTTCCGTTCTTCTGTGAGGCTATGTTATCACTCTAATCAAGTCAGCCAATTCATGCCGAAGCGTAGCTCTCCCACGGTTTTCTATTCTACAGAAAGATCTAATTATACGACGCAGAGGGAACGCGCGGTTGCTGTAGCTGTACTTTAGTCGGAAGAGCCCCACAAACAAAAGCTCGATATGCTATTTTGGGAACCCTAAAGGTACTGACCGTACATGGCATAAATAGACAATGTTACGAAGGGAGCCCTTTTTTCAGTTAGCATGAATTGCTAAAAGGCGTATGGGGAGGAAAAAATCCATTATGAAAAGGGAGATTTCCCCTAAACCGGGTATTGATCGGAAACCTTGGTATGGTGTACCGTCTTGATTTGTCGTGTTTTAATCCTAGTTGACATGCGAACTTTGCTGTCGGCATTTAAATAAACGATTTTTATTATTATTATTATGTATCTCTCCTACGGGAAATCACGGCACAGAGGCCGGTCCTTTTGGAAGGCGTGCGTGGGGATACAGATCCAACACGTAGAGGCCCCTTTGAGACACAATAATGAAAATGGGGATGTGTACACCTAGCGGCTACTGACTCTGTTTGTACTATTGAAGAGATACAACCAAAGTCAGCACCCGCCAGATGCAAGGACTATTGTAGATAAGAAGGGATCTATGCCGGGTCTATGGGTAGGATCTTGCTGGAACTGGTTGCCGGGATATTGACGAGACAACGGGACGCCTGCCATATCAAATGTCTCATCTCGAATAATCATGGCAGACGGTGACTCGCCTCCACTAGATGGGCCCCCCCAAATCAGCCACCGTATAAGGCGGCAAGGCGGCAGCATCGGCGTGGTCAGCTAAGGGTGTAGAGAGGTGTGCACGATTTCTGGATCCCGGTAATCCGTTCAGCCGTTCCTCGCTATTACGCAGATTGAGCACTTCCACCCTTTCGAGCATGTAGCTCTTGCGCTCCACTCCGGCCGGCCAACAAAGGCAAGCCAAGGTGGGGGAGAGATGGTGTTTCCCCCGGGAGTCTCGGGTCCGTGGTGTCGCCACACACCAACAGCTCGCCACAAGCTGCCCTGCGGAGACTGACTGCACTGATGAGAGTTGTTGTTCTTCACTAGCGAAGATCACCAACTCTCACCAGCGGGCGATGGGGTCGTCACATCCCTACGCACTTATTATTATTATTATTATTTGTATCTCTCCTACGGGAAATCACGGCACGGAGGCCGGTCCTTTTGGAAGGCGTGCGTGGGGATACAGATCCAACACGTAGAGGCCCCTTTGAGACACAATAATGAAAATGGGGATGTGTACACCTAGCGGCTACTGACTCTGTTTGTACTATTGAAGAGATACAACCAAGTCAGCACCCGCCAGTGCAAGGACTATTGTAGATAAGAAGGGAACTATGCCGGGTCTATGGGTAGGATCTGCTGGACTGGTTGCCGGGATATTGACGAGACACGGGACGCCTGCCATATCAAATGTCCTCATCTCGAATAATCATGGCAGACGGTGACTCGCCTCCCACTAGATGGGCCCCCCAATCAGCCACCGTATAAGGGGCAAGGTGGCAACATCGGCGTGGTCAGCTAAGGGTGTAGAGAGGTGTGCACCGATTTCTGGATCCCGGTAATCCGTTCAGCCGTTCCTCGCTATTACGCAGGTTGAGCACTTCCACCCTTTCGAGCATCTAGCTCTTGCGCTCCACTCCGGCCGGCCAACAAAGGCAAGCCAGAGGTGGGGGAGAGATGGTGTTTCCCCCGGGAGTCTCGGGTCCGTGGTGTCGCCACACACCAACAGCTCGCCACAGATGCCCTGCGGAGACTGCTGCACTGAGAGTGTTGTTCTTCACTAGCGAAGATCACCAACTCTCACCAGCGGGCGATGGGGTCGTCACATCCCTACGCACTTATTATTATTATTATTTACGAGAAATTTTAATCTTGTATCATTTCAGCCAATAGACGTCCACCGTGGACATAGGCCTCCCCAAGAGTTTTTTCACACAGATCGGTCCGAGCCACCCGCATCCAAGGACCCCGCGACCTTCATTAGATCGTCGGTCCACTTGGTGCACATTGCGAAGAAACGGACGGCCGTTGGGATGGAAAGGTCCTTGAGTGGAGGCCGCGCGCAGGAAACTTGTATGGAACACTCCTTTCTTAGTGCACCTCTACGGTACCTAAGCTACGTCCCTTCCAAATTTCAAGTATCTACGTTAAGCCGTTTAGGCTGTGCGTTGAAATGTCAGTCAGTCAGTTTCTCCTTTTATATATTTATAGACTGGCTCCAATCTCGTCTTGCTATTTCAGATATAATAAAGTAGCATGTCTACTGTGGCCCTTTAGCTCTGGTAATATAATATAGATCCGCTGTATGAACCTAATACAACAATTGACGTCATATGCGAAGCGGCTGTCGAGCCAGACTTCTCGTTCGTCCATTGTAAATTGGATCAGGCTTGCGTAGTGTTTACTATTTCTTACTTACTTTACTATTGTTTTTTTCTATTACTTGATTGAAATGTAATTGATATTATTGTTTATGACGAAACGTAAGTCCAATCTCCGCGTTAGTTTAAATTCCTCATCACATCATTTGAGATGTAATGATTCATCTTAACGGGGGGGTTGTTATATCGGGTAATGCATTAGTAAACATATAAAATAAAACCGCTGACTTTCCCATTGCATCGATTGACGTCAATGCAATAGGAAACGCATAATCATCATTCTTTCCATTATTCTAAAATCACGTCTTTACAGTTAGATTGGATTGGACCTCCGTCGCGTACATACATCTTTCAAAATTGCTAATCTTCTTATTGTCTTTAATCATCTTTCTATTCATTAAATCTTTCCAGCAATAATAAATTTATTTTTTAAAAACCTTCTCCTGACCCGCTCCGTAATAGCACATTGCCAGGAGAACAGACGGCCGTTTGGGTGGAAAGGTCCTTGAGTGGAGCCACGTGCAGGAGGCCGCAGCCGTGGCAGCCTCCCACCAGGTGGACCGCGATGCGGGTGGCATAGGACCGATCTGTGGGAGAACTTTGGGGAGGCCTATGTCCAGCAGTGGACGTCTATTGGCTGAAATGATGATGATTATGATGTTATTAATCATCATATCCAACTATACTATCTATAAAGAGATAATTTCAATTGACAACCTCGAGGCTTATTTTCAAAACACATACGCGATGTGATCACACCCTCCGCCATTGGCAAATATTGGAACTAATATGAA
>JABMDO010001740.1:0-12440 GCA_014851415.1 Cnaphalocrocis medinalis
ATTAGGATTAATGTGGTCGAAAAGGCGTTTTTTTGCCCGTTAGTGTGCATGCGTGAGTACCATGACATATTGTTAGCTCTTAGTGGGCAGTCAGCCTTCTGTGTCAATATGTATTTTGTGATACTAAGGACATTCGACATTGACGTCAACTTAGAGATTTGTATGCACGAATGTATGAAATCTCTAAATTAGACTTTAATATTGAGTGCACGAGAATTGACCCCCTGATTACGCTTTGTTCAAGGATGTGGTAATTTCATTAGAATCGATGAGGGTTTATACCTAAACCGAAAAGGCGAAACACTTGCGCGATGTAATCGACACTCAACGCCATCTTTTAGTAAAGTTTGGAACTAATAGCAAAATCAAGTCCCGATACAAAGTGAGGGCGGGCCACTGGTTTAATATAATTTAATAGTAGAACTCTTTGCATTCAAGTATGATACTTACTAATAAGTTTTGTAGAGGTATTTCGACTATAGCGTTAGCGTATAACAGATATAATCAACATTATTTTAAAAGTCGGTACTTTTAGCTATAATTTCATTAGTGTGTGGGTTAAATTAACTAACTCTAAAACAAATATCTACTTGAGTGCACTCCAGAGAGTGTTACGATATAAAATATAGAAAAAGGGTAAACATATTATTAAATTAACCGCTATCAATAAAAATGCATTTGCGTCGCTACTCTGTACAATGCATAGGCTTAAATATATCTAGACTAGTGGCCCGCCCTCACTTCGCTTTGTGGACCGTAATTCAGAAATGAACCGATAGATGGCGCTGTGTCCAATTACATCGCGCAAGCGTTTCGTGTGGTTTACCTATAAGCCTGGTCGTTGTCCATAGAAGCTATCTCTTTATAAATAGTATAGAAGATAGAAGAATTGGCATTAACCGTGGAAGAGCTACCGGTTCGACCGGAGTGATACCACGGCCCCACTGAGTATTGACGTGAAACCGCGACTACGCTATGTTTCGTCGAGTGAGTGAGGGTACCGGATGCCCGATTTGGGGGGAAAGGGTATTAAAGGTTCGCGTAATTGTGACTCTACTGGTGTTGCAGGCGTCTGGCGGCGGCAATCGCGATCCGTCTGCTCGTCTGCCACCTATCACAATAAAAAACAGTGCTGATTCTACGTAGTACGAAGTCAGATGTTGTGTATTTATTATTATTCTTTAGCTGTCCGTAATAAGAACCAACGCATGTTCAAGTAACCATAACCATTTTATTTAACCGACGACTAATTTCGAGGGGTTGTATCCCATGGGGTTTCAAACCACTTTGTTTATGGGGCTCTATCATTGATTCCACTCAAGCCTTATTATTTCGATTAGAAATGTGATTAGTAGCACTACCATGAGTTTGAAATACTATCCTCGCTATCGAAAACTATCGCTTTGTCTCTTTCATTGTGATGCATTTGAAAGAGACAGAGCAATAGTTTACGTTTGTCAGTTTTCTACTGACAAACGTAACGCTACTGAACACACTAACTTTCTGTGTTAGGACCATTTGGTGTAAGGGATGTAAAGCAGTATATTTTACCCGTCACATTTTTTTTTGTTTGATATATAGGTAATAATGTGTCCATCCAATTTATTTTGTAATGTATTTTACCTATTAAAAGGGGTTTTGGATAAAATCTACTTAAATTTAACGGTGTAGATACTGACGGGTAATTTCGCAGGAAAATGTATTTAATGCCAGTAATGACAAAGCGTCCACCAGTTTTTAATAAAAAGCTACCACCTAGTGTCCGCCAATAGGGGATTTCCCAAATTTATTATGTTAAACGTATAGTCGGTTGCTTGCTTACCTAGTAGTAGGTAAGTAAGTTAACCATCCAGTAAACATTTGCATACATGGCTATAAGCTAATTATAAAGACCTATACCCAAAACTAGAATTCCAGACCAAAAAAACTACTAAGTGCAATTTTGTAATTGCAATAAAATGATCGTACCATAGTATACCCCTTTTTTCTAAAAACACACGCTGATGTAATTTATTTATTGGTAATTTTGATTCTATAATTTAAAAAAAATATTGTATTTACTTTTTTTTCACATTAATAAAAGACACTTTAATAAAAACTTAACCATCCGTAATTTTAGTTTTCAAAGATGGTATTGCACTTGTAACACTTCAGGTGTTAATAACATTTGGTATCTACCCACAACATTTTAACAATGTATGGAAAGTTGACAGTTTAGTCTGCATAATAAGAAAAATAATGCCAAAAAAGGTTGGCGAAACCTGAAAACGTCACTTGAAAATTACATAAGTGACTTTAACAGATTTGACAGTGACGTATCTGTCGTAGATTTTTTGGTCTTGAATTCCAGTTTGGAGTATACAAAGCATAAACTACATGGGACTAAACGGTTAAGATTATGATTAGTAAATTATAACTACGATTGTTGCCAAACCCGGCCAGATAGGGACATCGTAACCTTAAATACATACTCAGTTTACACAAAACATAACTTGTACCTTGAGACGTCTCAGCCTCCATTGTGGTGAGGAGACTATTTCTCACCTGTCACCGGAGACAGGGACACAATGGGGACGGTTGGGACCTCATCGAGACTAGCTACCTCCATCACAAATCAATATTTACCCGGCAACTTATTTGGAAGCAAAATCATAGGTAATATGTTTCAAAAGGTATGTGACATTTTTAGGGTTTGTCGACCTATTTTGAGATCTATCTAAGTGTGAATAGAAGTTGTTTTTCACTAAGGGTCACTCAAAGGTAATACCATGATCTTATAAAAGATCAGCGTGAAGCGTACCCAGGTTCTGGGCCAGAGAAGGACAAATCAGATTTTTCTCAAGCTTCGTGCTTAAAAAGAGGCAGACGAGCATACGGATCACCGGATGGTAAGCGATAGACACCTGCAACACCAGTAGAGTACAAGTGCGCAACTTTTCACAAAAATGTCATCCCTTACGACGTGAAGCCCGACCCATTGCATTTGGAGCCATCTACCGGGATGCGTAGGTAATGTTATGACGGTCATATTTATTTGCCCACGCAGCACGTGAAAAATGAACAGAGAAAAAAAAGGAAAAAGAAATTAATAATTACAAAAAAATATCCAAAATACGTTTTTTTTCTACGACCCACTGAGACATCATGGAACTGATTGATGGCGCCACTGGCGTTTTTCTTTCTTTTAATGTTTAATTATTATTAGTTTTTCTTTCTTTTTCTTTTTGTATTCTCGTATGACGCACTTTACGTCGCCCAAGGCTCAGCCTGAAAATCAGCGCCGCAGCAAATGCTGAGGTTGTGCCTTGTTGGCCGCAAAACATTTCTTCTATTTGTAATACCATTGTATGTACCTACCTTGTATTGTTGTGTATGTTAATGTAATGTTATACTGTAATTTGTTTCTTTGTTTTTTGCTTTTGTGGCCAGTAAACGTTATCATAATCATATCATAAATCTTTATTGTTTCATTTGGTGTACATACAATGTGGTCTTAAAAATAAAAATAACATACTGTGCGCAAATGAACCCTGTAAGGGTATCACAACATTATAGGAACAAATTTCCTTTATATAAAATTTAAAAGTAGAAAACATATATATATATAACGTTCATAACTAACTACACTACACAAATACAAGCAAAACAACATAGAATTATTAATTTTATTATTATATTATTATTCAAATTATACATTCATGCACTTCTTTAATAAATTATATTGCTATATGATTATATATGTATAGGGTTGAGATATTCTTTCAAATTGTAATAGGCCTTTTGCAACAGATGATCTTTTAATTTTTTAAAAAATTCGGTATCTTTATTAATACATTTAATATTCTTGGGTAACTTATTATATATTTTTATAGACATGTGCTCGGTACCTGAGCTTACTAAGTGCATTTTTGTGAAAGGAGTGACTAATCTATTACGGGGTCTTAAACTATGGGATTGGGGTATTACATCTTGTGCTTGTATGTATTTATCGGGGTTTTTACGGACTAATTTGCATAATTCAAGAATGTACAATGAAGTTAATGTGAGAATTCTTAATCTTATAAAATGTGGTCTACAACTTTCCATCTCGGTTATGTTGACAATGATTCGGATACATTTCTTTGAAGGATAAAGAGTTTATTTGCGTCCACACTATTGCCCCACAGTATTACCCCGTAGCCGAGCCAGGCATGGGCGTAGGCGTAATAGGCGTTTATGGCTGTTTTAGCATCAGTACATGTTTTTAATTGGTATAAAGCGTATGTGAATCTTGATAATTTTCCTACAATATGTTCGATATGATATTTCCAGGTTAAATTGGTGTCAATTTTATTCCTAATAAAGTAGAGGTCGTTTCGAAATTTATATTATTATTATTATATTTGATACTAGTATCTATATGAGTCTTTTGCCGGGGTGTTGAATTGCATGAGCTTGTTTTTTGTTACATTGATATCCAAGTTATGCATTTTTAACCATTCATCTATCTATCAAATATCATATCTATCTATCTATCAAAAAAAAATGAAAAAAAAAACAAAAAAAACTTTACTACCTACACAGAACATTAAAGTCTAGCTTGACCCGTAAAAATGATCTAGGTTATCATCGGAAGCCCTTTGAAGCGTCTGCGGGGAATTTACTGGCTCATTAGAGCCGCTTCCGGCCATTCTTGACCGTTTAATTTTGACAAACGACCGCGAAACCGAGAGAGATATACGACGGTCAATGTTTAATTTTACTGGGATATTCATAATTCCTTCAGCTGAAGTGAATCGAGAAATAATTTTATCGGGAACAAATTCTTTGTGGTTTTTCTAACGGGTGTGTATATGTCGTATTAATCATTAATTTAATCTGGTTCTAAATTGGTTTGTGGAGAGGAGAATTTTGGAATTTAAAATAATAAAGACTTTTTTTATGTGGTACGTGGCAAACGAGCAAACGGATCACCTAATGGTAAGCGTTGGCGCTGCCCATAGACAGCAGTTGCCGTTTTTATTGCTAAAAGTGGCCGTTTTAGCAATAATTAACATTATTGTTACTTGTCGCGTCTTAAAAATATTGTATTGCATCTTAAAAAATCCAATTTACTTGCATATAAGTCTGTAATGTTTTACTTTCTTAAAAAATATTCATATTGTCGCCACAATCTGTGTGAATTGGTTTGCGGCGCTAGTTTCGTCATTGTAGCCTCTTAAGGGTTGAGGGTACTCAACGGGTTAAGGAAAGTTAATTTACCTATAGCTTAAACATTGTATTGATCATCATAAAAATCACATGTACATTGCAGCGTTCACAAACCTTTTTTCGAACCGACATGATGGAAAATCTCCACCAAAATAGTTCTAATCCTACTTAAGTACCAAAGGGTTAAGGGTCGGGCATCGGAAAGTTCTCGATTCGCGCGATCTATTTCCGTATCCCACACTTAGGCAAATTGGCAGGAACACTAAAAAGCTAGACCGACATGTGGGGAAATGAGGAGATAGGATGTTTTTTGGTTATTTTTAGCTCTGAATGGAGGATGTGGTTGGTGACATGATAAGGGTACGAAGAGATGCTTTTTACAAAAAATGTTTAACATAAAAAGTAAAAGTAGAAGCCTAATACTGTCCCACTGCAGGGCAAAGACCTCCATCATAGAAATCAAGGCATCGCTACTATGATGGGATTAGGCGAACTTAGTTACCACGCTCGCTTACCTAATGTGGATTGGTGATCATTGATCACAAACCCGAGCTATGTCCAAAAAATTCTAAACATTCTTTTGGTCGACCCGGAAATCTAACCCTACCCTATCTTAACGAATGAAAATATACCTGTCGCATCCAAACAAAGGTGAGACACAGCGCCTATGAAAGGAAGGTTAACTCCGATTCGGTCGTAACGTTCGGTTCGTTTTAGGCCGAATTAATGTCTCTTTCTCCCATTACAGCTTTGGAAGCAACCGAAAATTGCACGCTAAAGTTTCGGTTATTTAAAAGCTACGTACTAAAGGTAGACACTCACACTATACGATTACTGTATTGTCTTTTTACAAGGCCTTATTAATCCGCAGGATTATGGAGAGTCTGTTAACATTACTAGTTATAATAATATGTGAGGATGTTATTGGCAATTGTTGTTAATTTATTCCGCAGTATTTTTTAAAATATTATATTTAATTGCTTAAGAATACCTACGTATGTACAAGGTCTAAAAAACAATACACTATTCGTATAAAATAATGTGATAATAAAACCGACGAAAGCGTATTTCCATAACCCCTTCGCAAAATAATCACTAGGTATGTGACATTCGGGCACATCCCGAGTCAGAAGGTCAGCTACGGCTAATCACCCGATAATCCCTTGACCACATGTGCGTGAGACAATCTGTTGCTGTAGTACTCGTGTGAGTACAACAACAACGTAAGTACGCAGCTACTACTACAATGATTGTACTAAAATGTAAAAAAAACATCGATTTGATCTCTAGATAGAAGATAGGTACACAATTCCATACAAAAAGTGTTTCGAAAGAGTGATCCCAATTTTACATTACAGCTTATATAGATAATATTTTGAATTTCGAATATGCCGCCGAAGTGGAACAAAATACAAAATGTAGAATATACCTTATTTTCGAACCTAATCCATAGTACAGACATCCACACATCAGGTTACCACAATCTGTCAAATTTCCTCAATTGATATTCAATTTAATGTGTTTGACAGTAAGAAGACAATCCATTGAAGAAATTTGACGGTTTTTTTATACTTTGATGTGTAACTGTACATACCTAATTCCAAAAAAGCCAAATACTCAGGGTATGGAGAGCCAAAAACAAAAATTAGAAAAAAATCGTAGAACAAATTTGTTGTTCAGAATGGTTGGTACAAGAATTGGTTAAAGCTGTGTAAATGTTCAAAGATACACCTTGTACGTGAAGTGTCTCCGAGGTGACCCTGTTTAGTCTTAAATAAAAGTATAAGCTCTTAATTTTTACGAGTTCAATTAGTTTATTTGGTTAGAAATTAAAAGGTGACATTTCTAATTGGCTAACAGCCAGTGTAATTAACATTGTGGCAATAAAAGTTCGTTTAATTATTCAACTATATTTTTATACACATCTAAATTAACATGCTGCATGTTGGTATCACTAAATAATAATACGTGAAGAGGGGGATACCTCGGGTAACCTTGAAGTCAAGAAGTGCGTTATAGTTGTAGCAGTTTCAAGAAAAAAAAAGTTTGACGACTTGTGGTTAGATTTTCAAACAGTAGGCTTAATTATGAGAGAATTTGGTAAAGACCATCATATTGTATATTTAAAATACTGTATATTTAAGTTTACAAAGCGCCTCATGTGAATGAAGCTTACAGATTTAATTTAAAATATTCTTAGCACATCATCTATCATAATATTTTAGGTGTAGCCAGAAGGCCTACAACGAAAGTGGGATACTTTCGTTGACTAACGAACGAAAATATACCTCTCGCATCCACACATAAGATACGCACAGTGCGTATCAAGGACGGAGATAAAGATTCAGTTATGAATTCCGTTTCATTATAGGGCCCTCAGCTGTCATAAATACAGATTGACACAGAAACTTAAGACAGTTATAAAAATATCGGCTATAATTTACGCTGAGATAATAGATGAATTTCTGAGAGGTGTTGTCACAAATTATAGAGCAGAAAATGTAAATGCCAGATTAGTAGAACAACAATAAATATTACAACAGACGAAGTAAAGCGTGTGTCCACATCGATTGTTGATGTACGAAGCACATTTTTATTCGTTCGTAGTAAGGGTGGACCTCTAGCACTATCTGATATTTGAATGCATAGATGCAAGAAATGTACTTTGATCTGTCAGTTTACTCCAAGTCATTAAAAATCAGGGTATATTGAGTAAGAGAAAACTGGTGTATGATTTATTCATGAAAAATTGATAGTCACGATATATTTGAGATGATATTTAGACTTTTCCATATTATACAGGGTGTATCTGTAAACTTTTACATACCTTCAACCACGTGTTCTAACAACGATGTTAAATAAAATTTGTTCAGCAACATTTCGAATTTCATCAAAATTATTTTCCACTCTCGATGCAAAACGACCATCTCACGTGACCGACTTTGTATGGAAAATTGTTGTTTTTATGAGAGATCGAAAAGTGATGAAACAAAAGTTGTTCAGAATGGGTATTAGAACATGTAGGTAGGTTGTTAAAGGGATGTAACTGTTCACAGATACACCCCATAATAAAAATAAAGCATTGATTATGGAAAATCTAATTTTATTTCCTTTCAGCGTATGCAATACAAATTTTCTCACGGTGTTTTCCTTCGCCGGAAAATCTGCGTTGTTTACGAAATCGGTATGAGTTTATAAACAACTCATTGATACGAGCCGGTCTACTGGATATGTATCAACGTCTCTCGGTTTCCATAACAAGATTCAGGTGCACATGACCCATAACATCTATGCTCCATTTTTATAGGCTATTGCCAATCCATTATGTAACTTCTCCACATTAAATTAAAGATTAATTTTGAGAACAAAAATCCGATAGATTCCTGCAAAATTATGCAGTAGGGTCTTATATTTTCAGAATCATCACTTAAAGAAACTAGGTACCTATTCAAATCGCACATGTTCCTTAGGATGTTTTTCCTCATCGCCGAATAGAGGACATACACTGCTGAACATGAGACATTAAATCTTACAAAATTAACCAAAAAACCTAATTAACTAGGCTGCCGCAGTGACCCCAAGTGAGCCTTAAAAAAGAGCCTCCATCTACGTCAGCCCTACGTCACCTAGTCATCAGCCTGAAGTCCACTCAATATCTTTCTGAACTTCATCAATCTAGCGGTACCTTGGACGGCCAACCATTTGGCCATCACAGGTAGGCTCTTTTTACCGCACGATCTTCACCCATTCTCTCGAGGTGACCAAGCCAGCGAAGTTGATGCACTTTTGTCTCGCCGATGATGTTAGACTCGCCCACCAGGTCTTCTAGCTCCCAGTTTTTTCTCCTCCTCCAAGTTCAATCTAGTGCTTGTGCTTCTCACAAAATTAGAAAGATATTTCTCCTTCCATCTTGTGGGTTGCGCTTGCGTCTATCCGGTCTTTACTAGTATTAATAAACGCTCGTACACTAAGTGTCGCGAGCGTCCCCGTCTGGCAGAGTACCAAGGGAACCAGCAACGCAGTGTAATTATATAGTATATTCATTCATAACGCAGTGACGCATGTGGGCGTAATTGGACAGCCAGATTCGGGGACGTACGAGTATCTCACTTTCTAAATTTTAATTCGTTTAGTGTAGTTGATGCGCCACGGTGTTTAGTTGTGATGTATTGTCGTCGTCTTGTCATTGAGCCGTCAGTAACAGTCACACATTGTGATGGGTACCAAAAAAAGAAATAGTTTCCGATTTCACTAAGTAATTTACTGATTTACCTAAGATTTAGATGAATTCTGAGAGGTGTTGTCACACATTAGAGCAGAAAATGTAAATGCCAGATTAGTAGACCAACAATAATATTCAACAGACGAGTAAAGCGTATGTCACATCGATGTTGATGTACGAAGCGCATTTTATTCGTTTCGTAGTAAGGGTGGACCTCTAGATATGATATTTTGATGATGTGAGAAACTATGTATGACTTATTCCGAATTGATAGTTACGATTGATATTTTGATTTTTTCCATTTTATACAGGGTGTATATATAAACTTTTACATACTTTCAATCACGTGTTCTAACAACGATTTTGAACAACATTTGTTTAGCGACTTTCCGAATTTCATAAAAAAAAACCACTCCCAATACAAATCGACCATGTCACGTGACCAACTTTGTATGGAAAACAGTTTTTTTTTATGAGAGTATCGAAAAATAATGAAACAAAAGTTGCTCGGAATGGGTATTAAAATACGTAGTTAAAGGCAAAGATTTAAATCATAGATATGCCCTGACACCTAAAAACGAGGCAATATTTTGATGACATGACGTGTGCGTGTCATCGAAAGTCACTATCTATGAGATAAAATACGGTCAGCAAAATTTTCATACTGGGAACTAAAAATAAAACAATTCCTAAATTTAAAAGCAATTTTATTTATAGGACATTTTATTTCTAAATGTTACACTACATTTATCTATTTATTCAAATAAATTACTCTAATCACAGAGCGAATATCGGATTGATCACCAAACCGCATAAAGGGTGGTGATTATGCCTAATCCCATCATAGTAGCTATGACTTGATTTCTATAATAAAGGCCTTTGACCTACTATTCCTTAAGAAAAATTATGAGTAATATTTACTATAACTTAATAATTAATTAATAATTAACACAACCCCACATTTAATGTCCTGACTCCGTACTAAGTAGCTTAAGCACTTGTGTTATAGAATAAGACAACAGAAGAAACAAATATAATACTTTTTACTTTACGCCGACCTAGGGGAGTCAAATATAAATCATTTTCTTTGAAATGAGAAGAAAATTCGACTAAATTGTCCAGGTAACCAGTATTCATCCCTTCGATCCCGCTGGATAACTTTGATCAATTTTTCTTTTAAACGCGGATCTTGCGGAAATCTAAAACAATAAACGTTCACTTAAAAATAATACGTAATTATTATTTGCATGTTTATTGATTTCTAGTCGAAATAAAATTGCTATTTTATATCTGACCGCTATTAAAACAATGCCTATCGAAACTGCTGACGCTACCGTACTTTTCCCGTTATTGTAAACCATTAACAAATGAGCTGTTATCAACTGAGTTCTGAGTACTACAGCGGGTCTAAGTATATTGGCCACCGAGATAATGATGTTGTCTCGTTTTGTCTCACAGTAATTGCCAATACTACTCTCTCTGTCACGCGCTGGCCGATCAGACTTGATGTTTTGTCAACAAAATAAAATAAATTAAATTATTGATGAAATATAAATACTTACGAGTGAAATGTTACACCATTCGCTTTATTTGAATTTGTAGTATTTTTCTTGCACAATAAAAAGGCACATGAAGGCATTTTGAGTGCTTTTTCCTGTCAAAAATCCAGGCAGCTGTGTCGTACAACTGTCACCGAGTGCAAACGGCAACTAATTCGTGCTAATCCCAGTTGAGTTAAGCTAGGTTATTTGAGGTGCGACTCAAATCGGCGCGGTCAAAGTATGGCGAGGGCATATCTATGATTTAAATCTATGGTTAAAGGGATGTAAATGTTCACACCTACACCCCATATTTAAAAATAACCATTGATTTATTAAAAATCCAATTTTATTTCCTTTCAGCGTATGCAATACAAATGTTCTCACGGTGTTTTCCTTCGCCGGAAAATCTGCGTTGTTTACGAAATCGGTATGAGTTTATAAACAACTCATTGATACGAGCCGGTCTACTGGATATGTATCAACGTCTCTCGGTTTCCATAACAATATTCAGGTGCATATGACCCATAACATCTATACGCCATTTTTATTGGCTATTGCCAATCCATTATGTAACTTCTCTACATCAATTTAGATTGATTTTGTGAAAAAATCAGCTAGTACTTAGGTTCCTACAAAATTAAGCAATAGGACACATTCAGAATCATCACTTGAACAAACTAAGCACTATTCAAATCGCACAATGTTTCTCAGGATGTTTTTCCTCATCACCGAACAAAGCACATAGGTACACTGCTGAACATGAGACATTAAATCTCACATTATTAAAATAGAATTCTAATAAGAAATACCAAAAGGCTATATAATTTGACCTAATTACTTGTACTAATCTATAGTAATAATAACTTCAACCATTACTGTAAGAATGATAAAATTATGAATTATCAATCCAATAAATTATGTACCTAAGAAATTAAAAGTAAATGTAAGAAAAACATCCAATTCTGCGTAAAAAATCAGAGGCACTTTATCCTCATGAACGGTCGTGCAAAAAATACTAATTAAAGGATTGTTTTCTCACACAGGTAAAATATCATCATTAACTTACAAGAACTGTTTATTAATCCTTCAGGAAATTGTCCTAAGATTGGTACAATATACAGAAAAACATCATAAAAACATTAATACAAGAATTCAGATTTATTTCATTGCAGGAACGTTCTAATTTCTTTTGACATTTCACTTGACCACAGGGACCACAAAATCAAGTAGCAGTCAGTCAGCATCAATGAGTTATATACATAGAGCAGAAATACCTACAAAAAAAACGTGCCGGTTTAGAACATAAAATGGCGGACTGACAGCTATTTTAGTGCTGCTCTGTTGATAATGCTTTATCGATATCATAATTTGTCAAGTCGATACTGACTGGGGGTCTAAATTGAAGTGAAACGCAAATAAAGCATTGAGTATTGAAGTAATTTTGAGACTCAACCAAACGATTGAGAACGTCATTTCGTAATTTGAAG
>JABMDO010001741.1:0-12155 GCA_014851415.1 Cnaphalocrocis medinalis
TGATCGTTCTCTGCTCCGTCCGCAGTGCTGCCGCTGCCGCTTGTAGTACCAGATTGCGCAAACCCCGCTGATACTGCCGTCGCGGAGTAGAACTTTGTGACGCGTCAATTTTTCGATTTAAATCGTCCTCAACGCTATAACTGCTGAATGGTAGTCTCAACTCGTTCAATAGGAGGCAAGAGTTAATGTTTTCTGTGCTTTGACAACCATAGGTTCTGATAAAAATTGCCTTACTTGAATCCGGCGAACGTATGGACCAAACTTATGGTCAATCTGTATGATCTGTATCCAACGACGTGATTTTCCTTTAAGTTTGCATTACAAATGAAAGATGTCCACAACATAAAGAAGAACGAAGTTTATTTGGATATTTTACAAAACAATTAAAAATATTCTCAACATAGTATTTTTTGTGTATTTCTTGACAGACTTGACGTTATTGTTTCTTTTTTATAAGTAAACAGGCATCCATATTGCCAGCAAAGAGTTTACATAGAAACTTATTTTATACGAACTCAAACACCTAGCATATGTCAACGAACTCTTCTAAATTCAAAATCAGGTCAAAGGCTAACTTCTGTGTGTAATTATTTTGTGTAGTCGGGCCGTTCTAAGAAGCCCCATTTGACACATTCAGACTGACAGAAAAGTATATAAGTAACAGTTATTTCTACTTCATAACTAAGTAAATAATAATGAAAATAAAAATGAATTTAAAAACATTTACCTATTCAGATTCAAAAGATTCTCTTGATGAAAATTTAAAAATGTATATGATTGTATTGTTTTACAGGAGAAGCTTAACAGAGAGAAGGCGCACCAAGCGCGTAAAGTACTCGAGGAGAAGAAGGCCGAACTGCAGAGAACTAAGTGAGTACCTACTAGAGATATCCAACAACTGTCATTTTTTATCTATTTCAGCTCCCTTTTTATTTTTTATCTATCATCATTAGTTCCAAAGATATACAGGGTGTATCTGTGAACATTTACATCCCTTTAACCACATGTTCTACCAACCATTCTGAACAACATTTGTTCTATAACTTTTGAAAATTCGCATGAAAAATTTTCATCTTTCCATACAAAGTCGGTCACGTGACTTGGTCATTTTGTATGGGGAGTCGAAAATTTTTTCGAAGAATTTAGAAAAGTAGTTCCACAAATGTTGTTCATAGAACACGTGGTTAAAGGGATGTAAATGATTACAGATACACCCTGTAGAGTAGTGTAGAGTTGCGAAGTTCCCAATCAGAAAAGGAGAGCGATACGCTATTAATGACGTCACTAGGCACAAGCCTAGTGACGTCATTAATAGCACAAGCTTCCTACAAGCGCCTTACTAAATTTTGATGGAGAAAGAGACAGTTATATCAAAAGTTTGTTGCTGTATAACTTTTTAGTATTCAAACTTTTTTAAAATGTTTCTTCAATAAATTATCGAGTCTAGGTATCGGATGTCAATATTTCAACGACAATAAAATACCATATTAAATCATGCCATTTCACAGGAAACAACAAGAAGAACTGAAAGAGAAGCTACAACGTCTAGAGTCAAAGGTCCTGGTCGGAGGGGAGAACCTGCTGGACAAGGCCGACGCGCAGCGCCGGCTGCTGGAGCAGGCCTCGCGGGAGCTGGAGCAGAGGACCCTCAACGAGCTGCGGCTGCAGAAGGACTTGCAGAAAAAAGAGGTAAGACAAAAAAATGTGATGGGATGTATGTAAGTAAGTAAGTAAAAAAAACATTAATTGACCACAAACAGAATAGGTACATACAACACAAAAATAGTAGGACACAGAGTACATTAAAGGTATAATATAAGTAAGTAGGTAAAAAAAAACGGAAAAGAACAATAACTATACACATAAATAAACGAAAGAGGTGGTCAATAAGGTCCAAACTCAGCATATGCTGCAGCCGCTTCTTTGAAGCCACTGCAGCGCTGGGTTTCAGTTTGGACCTTGAGTGACGTTCATAATGACACAGCAAATTATATAGAAAGTGAGAGAAGGAGACAATACATCAACATCAAACAAATGAAACAAGCCAATCGACAAACAACAAAAAACAAGCAAGCCCCTATTTCACCATTTATGAAGGCGACACCGCGATGATATTAGCGCCGCCAATTGATTTATATTAATCGTGAGGAGTATAAGATATGTTTTTAAAAATCCAGCTATTAATCTTAAAGCAAAGTATTACCTAACAATTTTTTGGGGCACATGTATGTAATAATTTCTTTCTACAATCACACATAATTTTAATAATTGCTAAAAGTGTGGGCGAGCCACGCTTCGGCATGAATGGGCCGGCTCGACCGGAGTAATACCACTGCCTCACAGAAAACCGGCGTGAAGGAGCCCCTGTGCTGTGTTTCGCTGAGTGAGTGAGGCCCACTCGGGGGGGAAGGGGACAAAAGGTTGGCAGCGCACTTGTAATTCCACTGGTGTTGCAAGTGTCCATGGGCGGCGGCAATTGCTTACCATCAGGTGATCCGCCTGCTCGCCTGCTACATATCATATAAAAAAAAAAAGTTGCCACATTTCGCAATTATGAATATTATTGTTACTTGGCGCGTGTAAAAATATTGTTACCCATCTCAAACAATTGTTAATGCATTCCTTTATGTTTGCATTGTCATTATATGTTCTGGGTTGACGCTCCCAGTTGATCATCGTCACCTGGTACTCATAGTACGGGGCTACCCTAGTTTGAGACCAGGTTGATTGGTGTGATTGGTGTGTTCTGGCACTTATGGCGCATTTATATTATTTACTAGCGGCCGCCCGCGACTTTGTACGCGTGGAGTTAATTATTGACACTTACCGTCATATTTTGGACAATCCACACAATATATTTTTATAAATTGTAGCCTATGTGTTATTCTGATGTATTAGCTATATTGTGGTAAAGTTTCATTCAAATCCATTCAGTAGTTTTTACGTGAAAGAGTAACAAACATCCATACATCCATGCATCCATACATCCATACATCCATACTTACAAACTTTCGCCTTTATAATAGTAGTAGGATTTACTTACTATGATCTTAAATCCTTTTTTCCCTACAGGCTGAAAGGCTCGATTTAGAAGAGCGCTACTCCAGCCTGCAAGAAGAAAACGCGGCCAAAACACGAAAGCTTAAGCGAGCCGTGCAACTGCTAAACTCTGCCAAGGCAGAGCTAGCGGACCAGCAACGCGAACAACAGAGGGAGATGGAAGGCATACTGGATAGCGTGAGAGCGCTAAGGAGGGAGATACAGCTGGCTGACTTGGTGCTGGATTCGTACATTCCGAAGGAGTATCAGGTATGTTCCTTATTAGGAGGGCAGTAATGTTCATATTCGTTTGGCAATTTAGGGCTGGCGGATCAGTAGTGGAACAACAGAGAGAGATGGAAGGCATACTGGATAGCGTGAGAGCGTTAAGGAGGGAGATACAGCTGGCTGACTTGGTGCTGGATTCGTACATTCCGAAGGAGTATCAGGTTAGTGTTCCTTATTAGCAGACAGTAATGCTCATATTCGTTTGGCAAACTCCCCAAGGCAGAGCTAGCGGACCAGCAGCGCGAACAACAGAGAGAGATGGAAGGCATACTGGATAGCGTGAGAGCGCTAAGGAGGGAGATACAGCTGGCTGACTTGGTGCTGGATTCGTACATTCCGAAGGAGTATCAGGTATGTTCCTTATTAGGGGGCAGTAATGTTCATATTCGTTTGGCAACCATGCCATGGCAGAGCTGGTGGGGCAACAGCGCGAACAACAGAGAGAGATGGAAGGCATACTGGATAGCGTGAGAGCGTTAAGGAGGGAGATACAGCTGGCTGACTTAGTGCTGGATTCACACATTCCGAAGGAGTACGAGGGGCATGCCAAAAAAAACTAGATACTCAAAAATTCTTATATTTATTATTTACTAGTGGCCCGCCCTCACTTCGCTTCGGGACCGTAATTCAGAAATGAACCAATAGATGGCGCTGTGTTCAATTACATCGCGCAAGCGTTTTGTGTTTTCGGTTTACCTATAAGCCTTGTCGTTGTCTATAGAATTTATCTCTTTATAAATAGTATAGAAGATTACTTATGTCTATCTTTTCAAAGTATTCTCCCTCGGCATGTATGCACTTATCCATACGTTTAAACCATCTGGAAAATACCTCTGCCCACTCCTTTTCAGATACCTCTGAAATTTCCAAATTATAGGCATATAGTGCATCTTCCTTGCTCTCGAATCTTCTGCCTTATAAGCTCTAATTCCGTTTGCACAGTATCCCCATGGTCGGCACGCGGGCACGCATTCCTACGGGTTGGTGGTGGTGAAAACAATGACACACACTTTAACAGATGGATGCCGTATATTGCACTACTGATTGGTAACAACTGATAACCCGACAATAGGGTACTTGACTATTTTTTTTTTATGTGTTTAATCAAAAGACCCCTCTATTAAAGAAACATTGTTGAAAGAATTATTAGATTCTGATTTGAATTACCTGAGATATCACAACTTTAAATGCACATATTTTACGCGGGCCCAAAAACGCTCTATACAACTACCAACATGTGACGTCACACGCCCGTATCTTGTATGCGCGTCTAGCAAATTTTGTTTGGTAGCTATATCAAATGTTTCGTTTATGTACATAGTTTTATAATAAAAGTTTGTGTTTAATGTGTGGGTAGTTCAATGATATAATTATTTTTATAATATTATAAACTTTAAAAATGGACTTGCCCGTGAAACTTTGAATGCTCACAAAACCAGCTAGACGTTATATTTTTAACTGAAAATTTAGGCTATTGGTTCTTATTTACCAATATTTTGGTAAAGTATCAATATTTTTTACTACATCGATATTAGTCAACTACCCTATTAGCAGCGGAGTTTACAAACAAAGTCGACGCTGCGCGGGTGCGTCTCCGCCGGGAGCGTTCCTTGCGACTCTGCGCCATGGCGGACTGGCTTACTCTCGAAACCGAGCGGGTAATCTACGCTCGCGCCCTCGGCGGTAGGTGCGGGGAGTGAGTTTTAAATGTTGGCGCGCTACAGTAGCATTATATGTATTTGTTTGTCGCAGGCGCTGATCGAGCAGTACGTGCACTGGAACGAGCAGCTGGGCGAGTGGCAGGTGAAGTGCGTGGCGTACACCGGCAACAACATGACCACGCCGCAGCCCGACCACCCGCGCCCGCCGCCGTCAAATACGTGAGTCACTTCATCTCCTCACTAGACTACGCCGCCTTGACTTAATATTTAACCATTAACCAGGCTATGTACCATATGAGACCACCAGATTTTGAACTTTATGCAGTTATGATAAGATTGAAAACCAATGAAAAAAAATATGTCTAGTTGCCTGGTTAAGGGTTAATTCAATTACATAAACTGAAAACCAGCGCTGCAGTGGCTTCAAAGAAGCGGCTGCAGCATATGCTGAGTTTGGACCTTATTGACCACCATTTTTGTTTATGTATGTGCACCTACTTAATGTTATTTTCCGTTTCTTCTTACCTATTTACTTATATTATACCTTGTACTCTGTGTCATACTATTTTTGTGTTATATGTTATCCTTTCTGTTTGTGGTCAATAAATGTTTTACTTACTTACTTACATTTTTTCACTTAATTTTGACAACATCACATACATTGTCCTGGTCCCAAACTAAGGTTTTCCCTTGTGCTATGGAAACCAGAAACAACGAAGGAACCACAAACACAAACACCAATTCTGTCTAAATTGCTTGATGTTTTATTTCCGAACTGCCAAATCTGTAACCAGAAGAGTAACTACTGAGTTTCTTGCTGGTTCTTCTCGGTAGAAGAAATCTACTTTCCTAACCAGTGGTAGCTTACATAATATTTGACATTCATAAACGTTCTGTATGGACTTAAGGGGCTATACGAATGAAACTAGCGCCGCCAACCTATTTACACTGATTGTGGCAAAAAATATATAATTTTTGAAGAAAATAAAACATTAAAGACTTATATCCAAGTAAATTGGATTTTTCAAGATGCAATACAATATTTCTAACACGCGACAAGTAACAATAAAAACGGCCACTTTTAGCAATAATTGACATTATGGTTACTTGTCGCGTGTTTTATATATTGTATTGCATCTTGAAAAATTCAATTTACTTTTATCTAAGTCTGTAATGTTTTGCTTTCTTAAAAAATATCGTATTTTCGCCACAATCAGTGTAAATAGGTCGGCGGCGCTAGTTTCATTCGTATAGCCCCTTAAATTGAATAAACAATTATATTCATAGTGTAATTGAGTTTTGTAATATTCTTAAATTGTTTGTTTATTTATAATGAAAGGTTTCTATGTCCTATTCTTAGCCTGAACAGGGCATCCTAGTTCAGGCAAATGACATTTCTTGTGTACTTTTATATTATATCTTGTTTTGCTCATAAGCAGGCCTGTCCCACTCCGCGTGTAGGTATCGAACTTGCAAGTACATGCGGCGTCCCCTCCGGAGGGGCAAATTAGTAGAAAATCACAAGCGAGCGGCGACGCACGCGCGACAGTGCTTGCGATAGAAAGAGAACGCACTTCTAGGTATGAATAATGGTAGGCATTGAACGCTGGGCGGTCGGAATTTCGACGTTAGATCATAGTAGTCTGAGTCTTGATTTCCATAAACGGTTTTTAGAAGTGGGTCTTCTGTACCTTGTACTATTAAGTATTCTGTGTCATAAGTTTGTTTTAGACAGTAAGTTAATCTGAATAAACATTTTATTTTTTTTTTTATTTAATTTTACTTTTATATGTGTCCCAGATGGAGCCCCCAGACCTGTCTGACCGCTACCTGTCATACAGCGCGGTGAACACGCGGCCCGGCACGCGCCTCGCGCGCCCGCACACCTCCGCCGTGCCGCGCCCGCACACCGCCGGCCTGCGCCAGAGACAGTAGCCGGTGGTATCACACGCGCCCGTCTGGACCAGGAGTCAGCACCACTGTCACTAGCAAGTTTTGGCAACTGAAAAATCTGATAGATGGCGTTAGATGACGACGCCGCGCCCGCACACCGGCCTGCGCCAGCGGCAGTAGCCGGTGGTATCACACGCGCGACTACACCAGTAGGCCTAACATGCGACAGTAATATTATGTCGACACTCGTATTGTGTCGGCGCAAGTTGCTTCTCGCTCACCTGACTGAGCGATGAGCGGGATAGAAGGATGCGCTCTCGCAAACGAGAGTCAGCAAAATGTTGTCGCGGTGCGCATGTTAGCCCGACAGGAGTCACCAGCACTGTCACTAGCAGTATCACATGCGCCAGTCTAGACCAGGAGTCACCAATCACCAAATGAGGGTTTTTGCAAATGAAAAATCTGCTAGATGGCGTTACATTAACGTCAGGTCCAACTTTGACGACTTTTTTTTATATGATAGGTGTCAGACGAGCAGACGGATCATCAGATGGTTAGCGATGGCCGCTGCCCATAGACACCTGCAACACCAGTAGAGTCGCAAGAGAGACATTGCTCGATTTAAACCTCATAATATTGACATTATACTTTAAAATGTAACCAATCCTCGTTATTGGACCAGCCGTCTAACGCCATCTAGCGGATTTTTCTCTAGCAAAAATCCTCATTAGTTTAATTCGTGGTCGGTTTTCAGCCGGTGGTATCACACGCGACCGTCTAGCCTCCTGCCTCCTCCAGAAAAAAAACAACACTAC
Source organism: Cnaphalocrocis medinalis (assembly GCA_014851415.1). Lineage (NCBI taxonomy): Eukaryota > Metazoa > Arthropoda > Insecta > Lepidoptera > Crambidae > Cnaphalocrocis > Cnaphalocrocis medinalis. The sequence goes on from JABMDO010001741.1 coordinate 7,697, forward strand.
CTTTTATATGAAACTTACAAAAGTTGTAGATATAATGAGGGTTTTTGAAAAAGCAAAATCTGATAGATGGCGTTAGAGGACGACATTATCGTCTACGATGAAAGGGGTCTCAGCGGCTCATTATATCGACTACAGGGGGGGGGGGGGTCCTACCAGCTACATCGGGAGCCTTGCGGTCCGCACTAAGTGGCTCGGCGTGACATTTGGTGACTTCGTACATACATACATATAATATGTATGACTCTTTCTCATAAAATGTCATTATGTGTAAGTTTAAAAACCTCGCCCTCAAATACAGGACCTCGGAAACGGTTGTGGGCGTAAGTTACAGTCTCAGTAGTAGAAATTACTCATTTCAAAATGGCAATCCATCAAAAACACGCCAGGCGTGTTTTCATATAACTTTTATAAATAACTTTTATACTTTTAATCTTATAATGATCATCATGTGAAAGCCTTATGAGGCTATTATAATTAAATGGGCAACTCCTTGACACCTAGTAGGTAGTGGGTAAAGCATGTTTTCAATGCGGGTTTTTGTAAATGAAAAATCCATTAGATGACGTTAGTAGAGTAGTTACATTTTGACGTAAATTACGAAGTTACGTATATTACGTACAGCCACACATCAAAGTATACAAAACTGTCTAATTTCTTCAGTCGACTTTCATCTTACTGTCAAACACATTAGGTTGAATATCAATTGAGAAAATTTGATGGGTTGTGACTGTACAAAACAACCTATGTCGTCGCCATTTATCGGATTATTCATATTCAAAAACTCTCATTGAAAATATTTCTACTGTCGCAATCAGAGACATCAATTAACTTTATTTGTCACTTAACACTAAAATATTGAACCTTATTTTAATCAATAATTAAGTTAACGAACATTAAGGTAAAATTACGTCTCTGAATGCGGCAGTTAGTTTTGTTACTTTTTTTTTTTTTTTTTTGTTTACCCAGGGGAAATGCGTTACGCATACCCGTCCACCGGGGGGTGGACGGGTTATGTCGGACTCCCCCCGCTGAAGGCGGGGGTTTACCGACTAAAACCCCTGGGACTCTCCCTCATCGTCCATATTTGGAAGATGTCCTGGGTCCAAGCACGGAGCCTAGCACCACAACATCTTCCGGACGGGGCCCGCCTACACGGCGGGCACGGCGGAACTCCCCCCGGGGTCGGGGGGGTGGGAGGGGACAGCCGAGAGAGTCGAGCCGTCAAATCAAAAGTTTTGGACAATACTGCAAAACTTTTAATAAAAACCCTGTGATGGGTCACCTAACTATATAATATTAATTCGATTTTATTTATATGGCATAAATTAAAACTCAAAATAATGTATTAATTTTAACCATAATAAGTAGGTTGGTTAACTGAGTTCCATTGGAGATAATAGGTCGGTTAGCGCGACTGCCTCACGGTTTCTTCTGGTTTCTTCAGTGCAGAACGCGACGCGACGAAGCAAGGCTTAGGGCACAGCGCAGGCACACCCTCTCTGCCTATACCCGGGGAGGTCAAACTATCAACTCACCCTGGGGAACTCCAACCCTACTAAACTGTATCTAAAGCACTTAGTGCTATAAGCGCGACTGTTACAGTTTATTCTGTGCGGAACGCGACGCGACGAAGCAAGGCTTAGGGCACACCTTAGGCACACCCTCCCTGCCTATACCCGGGGAGGTCAAACTATCAACTCATCCCCGGGCACTCCAACCCTTCTAAACTGTATCTAAAGAAGTTAGTGCTATTATCGCGAATGTTGTTTCTGGTTTCCATAGTACAAGGGAAAACCTTAGTTTGGGACCAGGACAATGTATGTGATGTTGTCTCAATTTTTTTTTTTTTTATTTATTCTGGTTTTGTCTGTGCGGAAGGTGACGCGAGGAAGCAAGGCTTAGGGCACACCTTAGGCACACCCTCTCTGCCTATACCCGGGGAGGTCAAACTATCAACTCACCCCCGGGCACTACTGAAGCATAACTAGTAAAGCAGTTAGTGCTATAATACAGGATAGCAAAAAGTGCAGGATGACACGGCCCTGGAATGCATCAAAGTTACGGTGCAGTGCACCTTGGATTGGAGATATCCTACTATGTGTCTCCAAAAAGCTTCCCAGTTCAGAGGGGATAAACGTGACGGGGCAGTCTGGAGGGCTAATTTGAAGTAGACGTTACGACCGAATCGGAGTTCCCCTCTCTTTCACACGCGCTGTACGCGCTTTTGTTTGAATGTGACAGGTATAGTCTCATTCGTTACGGGACGTCTTCGTTATAAGCCACCTGCTTCGGATCACCGCAAATTCACAGCCCTCTTCAAGGGAATACTTCATCCATACCTTCGCACTCCCGGAGGAAAGGCAACTGCGGGTCATCCTAAGGGGTCCCCGAAAGAACTTCTTAGCTTAGACTTTTTGGCTGATCCTATAAAAGGCACGAGGTTTCCCCATTTGAAGTCCACAGCGCGGCCCTCGAAGACAGCGCCACCTAGGCCAATTGTATGATCAAGCAACGCGAAACTGTCACTATATCTAAGGGTGCGTTTCCTCAGAAGCGGAGCTGCGTGGAGTTGAGCGGAGACTTGTAAAAAATGACCAATCATATTACTCATCATGAGATGTGTATTTTGAGCATCGTGATTGGTAAATTTTTACAAGTTTAATTGTGGGAGAGCCATGCTTCGGCATGAATGGGCCGGCTCGACCGGAGTGATACCACTGCCTCACAGAAAACCGGCGTGAAGCAGCTCCTGTGCTGTGTTTCGCCGAGTGAGTGAGGGTACCGGAGGCCCATCGGGGGGGAAGGGGATAAAAGGTTAGCAGCGCACTTGTGACTCCACTGGTGTTGCATGTGTCCATGGGCGGCGGAAATTGCTTACCATCAGGTGATCCGGCTGCTCGTCTGCTACCTATCACATAAAAAAAAAGTCTTCGCTCAACTTCACGCAGCTCCACTTCTGTGTAAGCGCAGCCTAACATCACAGGAGAGCTCAGTTAACCAACCACCCTATAATGAGGGTTTTTGCAAATGCAAAATCCGATAGATGGCGTTACGTTGACGTCAGGTATAACTTTGACGACATTGGTTGTTTCATAACATAACTTCATAATTTTGAGATGACACGTCAAAATGTAACCAATCCACTCGTTGGACCTGATGTCAACGTAACGCCATCTATCGAATTTTTCATCAGCAAAAACCTTCATTATACTCTTGATTCATAATCATGTAAAGTAAACTGACAGATTTCAATGTGTCATCCCCATACATTATCACTCAATTTGACACAAGCAAAATGTCAAAATGCATAGAAACTTGTCATATTCATCTGTCAGTTTACTTTACATGATTATGAATCAGAGTATAGGTATTAATGATGTGTATTTTTCCCACGAGGGTATGTCTGTACCCCAGCAGTGGGATTTCCTAGGCTGATGATTATAAATATGTATTTTTATAAGACGCTAACTCATACTAGTCGCATTCCGGTGATTTTAGGCTTTTTAATCGTCAGTATTATGTGTGTGCACAATATTTTGTGATTTTGGTATGTATCACTTAGTTTGCTAGTGCAATATTTTTAATAAAGGGATTTTTACAAAATATAGTTGGTTTTTTAATTTCGAATCCTTCCTCATTCCTGTAAGCGATTTATTTCTGTATGACAGGGAGCGGACTTAGACCTTTAGCACTACCATGAGTTTGAATTAGTCCACCCAATCACACAACAGTTACACAATAAACATACACTCACAACCACACAAACTTACACATTTTGCACATTTACATGTAAATATAAATATATACATATATATTCACATACATATACATTATACACGCACACATACCCACGCATAATACACACTCGAACATTTACACTCATTCATACACTGCATGCAAACAGTACATAGCTACTTATATCTACTGTTAGGCATTGTGCTATTAAGTCGCTGTACAATAGATATCTATTTTTGTAAAACTGTTAACAAGTACCTATTAATTAAGTTGTTTGTTTCGTTGACTGGTGACGCTCCCTCAACAAACTGGCTTCCACAGAATACCAGCGGTGTGATCGGGGCTACTCCCCCGGCCGTGCCATATGCTGAGTGGGCGCCATTTTGGTCCAGTTAAATTTAGCTTTTAAATTTCAGTGTATAATTCATCTATTGTAATATCGGACCAAATAAAGATTTTTCTTTCTTTCTTTCTTTTCTTTCTAAAAACGGTGACAGCGCCGCCCTGCACGTGTTGTTCTGTGATGGAAAAGGGAGGGTGGGATAAGGGAAAAAGTTCTTCAGAGCACTTACACATATAGGCGGTAAAAGACACTGAGCGACCCAATTTCTCTACGTAACTGAAGAGGTTCAAGGGTCTTGGTGAATGGTGATCTCTTCATCGCCTATTATGCGTACAGCCCGTCGCTGCAATCTGTCGAGAGCATCTGTAAGATATTTAGTGG
>JABMDO010001742.1:0-13029 GCA_014851415.1 Cnaphalocrocis medinalis
TGTCTACTACCGACCATCTTCAAACGGTTAACCAATATAGAGAAGCATGTAGAACACAAATCGCCATTATACCTGCATTTCTCGATTATGCCAAGGCTTTCGATAGCGTAACACATGCTTCTATATTCACAGCATTGGAAAACTAGGACATAGAAAAAGTATACATAAACATCCTCCAAAAAATATACAGTCACAGCACAGCCGCTATAAAAACTGGACATTACTGGACCTTCTTTCCCCATAAAACGAGGCGTGAAACAAGGCGACCCTCTGTCACCCAAGTTGTTTACAGCGATACTTGAAAGAAGTCTTCCGAAACATAGCATCGGACTGGCAAGATCAAGGCGTAGTCATCGGAGGGAGAAGACTTACTAATCTCCGGTTTGCCGATGACATCATACTTTTGCCAACACAGCTAGTCAGTTGCGAGACATGCTGGAGAGACTGAGCGCTGGGAGCATGGAGGTCGGGCTTCGTATGAATATGTCAAATACCTAAATTATGTATGACTAACAGCGTCAAGAGCAAAATTTGTGTGAGCAATGTGGAGGTTGAATATGTTGATGACTACATATACTTGGGACAAATAGTTTCCTTCCAATCTAGGCAAGAGAAAGAGATTGTAAGACGCACAGAAAATGCCTGGAGGAGCTATTGGTCCCTTAAACACCTGATGAAAGGCGAAATACCCATTTCTTTAAAACGCAGAGTCATGGACATGTGTATTCTTCCCATCCTCACATACGGCGCCCAAACATGGTCTTTGACCGCTCGCCAAAAATCCGCCCTCGAAGTCTGCCAAAGAGCTATGGAGCGCAGCATGCTTGGAGTAAATCTTACAGACCGCATTAAGAATACTACATTGCGCTCCAGAACTCAAATCACGGACGTTACCAAAAGAGCCGCTCAACTGAAGTGGGACTGGGCTGGACACGTCTACCGCATGTCGGACATCTTTTGGGCCAGAATAGCCACAGAGTGGGAACCCAAAAATCGACGGCGGCCACGAGGTAGACCGAGGAGGCGATGGCGGGATGAGCTCGACACCTATTGCGCCAACTGGACCGTAGTCGCCCAGGATCGTGAAACGTGGAGGAGGGGTAGGGAGGCCTTTGCCCAGCAGTGGGACACGACGGGCTTTTAATAATAATAATAATTAAAAACTTTATTGCACAAAACTTCGTACAATAGGTGAACTTAATGCCAAGAGGCATTCTCTACCAGTCAACCTTTGGGTCAAGCAGAAAGGGTGCGTTTGTATATAGGTAATTAATGTTGTTTTTATTTATCATTTTAGGTATATTTTAATTAGGTTTATGAAATGACCAAATACCAATACTCGTACATATTTGCCAATAATGATTTAATATTTAAAAGATGAACTATAGATTCACTTACTGTTTTTTTAATAGAGATCATTATTTTTGAAGTGACCAAAATGAAGCTAAGGTGCGATTCGACCAATCTTTATCCGACAATAAATTTATGGTATAAGGATCATGTCATAGGAATCGAAGCGTTATACCATAGATTTATTCTCGGATGAAGTTTGGTCGAATCGAACCAACATTGAATAAATAATTTTCATTTTGAACAATAACAGTAAACTGTACATTCATTTAAATTATTGCGTGAACTAAAGTAGGTTCACGCAAGAGTTGAGTGCAGAGCTTTGTCCATACTAACCGTCCGTGTAAGAACAACCGCCACCAATATCGAAAAGACTAAAAAAACCGGCCAAGTGCGAGTCGGGCTCGCGCACAAAGGGTTCCGTAGCAGCAAATATAATAAACTTAACCAAAATTACAGTTAAATCAACCTATCTCAAAAACTATAAGAGATACTTTGATCAAACCAAAAATCGTTGAAAGAGTTAATTAGCATGCATCACCTCTATTTTTTTTAGAATTTTATACCCCGTAGTTATAAAAATAGAGGGGGGGGGGACATACTTTTTACGACTTTGAGAGCTGATATCTCAAAAACCGTTCACTTTAAGAAAAATGTTTTTTAGAAAACTTTATATCATTTTAAAAGACCTTTCCATTGATACCCCACACGGGTATGTACATCGAAAAAAAAAATTTCATCCCTCAGTTACATGTATGGGGGGCCCCACCCCCAATTCTTTTTTTTACTATTTAGTGTCATATTTTTGTAGCGGTTCATACAACACATATTCCCATCAAATTTCATCACTGTAGTACTTATAGTTTCCGAGTAAATCGGCTGTGACAGACGGACAGACGGACAGACGGACAGACGGACATGACGAAACTATAAGGGTTCCGTTTTTGCCATTTTGGCTACGGAACCCTAAAAAAGGAAGTATGTTTTATAAAAACCAGATGTGGAGTAAGTTGTTTCACTAAAATCAATGCAACATTTAAGTTATAATCCTAAAAAATAAAAGGACTTCGGTGTGAATGTCACCTATATTTTGTTCCTAGACCAACAAATAGGTTGAGTCGAAACTTCAACTTTGTAGTTTTAGTTTGATACTAGGAAGGTGGTTACGGTTTATGGCCCCTTCTCACGAGTCAAGTCCTTGTAGTAATACAGGACCAAGTCCTGCAGTGAAGACATTAAAGTACGAGTATCGTCCCAACTACGACAAGAATCAGAACCTTAAAGTTCATGGTTCGTTAAAAAAGAAATAAACACAAATAAATAACGCAAAAGAAGTGTGTTCTAGAAGCATCCCAGCTGGACTCTCTTTCATTTTAACGTGTAGGTAATATAATACCCGTTTGCGTCTAAAACTGTAGCTTGGGAGCCCGGGGTACGCCTGGAGTACCAAAAATCAGGTTTTTAATTTTAGAAATTACATTAAGTGACTGTTTGTACTACCCGTGCGGATAAACGCTGGGATTAGAAATGGCGGATCGACGAGTCGGTACCGTCAGCATACTAAGTACGTAAAATTATAATTAAATATAAGTAAACTGAAAAATCGTAGAAAATATCGTTAGCATTAAAAATGTTTTGTTATTTTATTAATTCAAATAATATATGAGTATGTTTTATAGGTTTTATTATTTTGTAAGTAGATTTTTTTTGACTGTATTTATGTAAAAAATCTATGAAAATAGTTCAGATAGCGATAAATTCTTTTTTCCTAGAAAGAAATTGTTTATAAACAAATAATAATTTATAATTATCGCATTTATAAACGAATTTGTTCTCACAAAAATATACATTTATTAGCGGTACGCCGGCTTCGCCCGTGGTACATACATAGCCTATAGTAATAAGGAATAACGTACCTTTCTAACAAAATATGACAAGACTAACGAAAGGTTCAAAACCACGGAATATATCGAGGTAGTACTTTTATTTGATGTCCAATTAATAAGTAAGTTTTATACTATTCATTTCGCTGTAACAAATCGCTGTGTAAACATGGAGTGGGGCACCACAGAAAATCGAATTGCAGCGATTGCGTAACACAAATGTAAGAAAACTGCAGTCGAGATTTTAAAGTTGTTAAAACCATTCAAATTAACGCAGAAATTTGTTTACCGGACCATTAAGCGTTACTATAAGTTGTCTTCTGTCAATGATAGGCCAAAAGCAGGTCGACTTCGTACAATAAGGACACCAGCAGCTATCAAAGCCATTTGGTGGGGCGTATCTTACGAAGGGGTGACAAAGCTCCAAACAAGGGGTGAAAACACGAGCAATTAACTACCAAAGCGATATTTTAGAAAAGGTAGTGAAGCCAGTAAGTAACACTTTATTTGCTGGTAATCAATCAAATATTTCAACAAGACTCAGCACCAGCCCACAAAGCGAAATCAACCCAGCGCTGGTTAGACTAGAATTTGACGGATTTCATCTCGTCTGAAGATTGGCCTCCCGCGAGTCCTGATCTTAATCCTTTGGATTATTGCTTTTGGAATCAAACGTTTAAAATACTTACTCCGATGGCACAGCGATCCAAAATGAGTCTTGGCCTCCGATACGAGATGTCGACATTTGTCTCGGTCTTGTGCAGCTTGTCGCCAATCTCCTGCTTGCAATTCCTGCAGGTTCGCGTCCAGTCCTACTACATCCCGCCAGCGGTAGCGTGGGCGCCCCACTGGCCGACTGGTCGTAGGTTGCCCAAGATATGCCCTCTTGGCGCCCCGATCTGATACCATTCTTTCAACGTGGCCGAGCCATCGGAGTCGGAGTTTAAAATACATGCTTTTAAAATTTCTTTTATTTTTTTTTCACTAGGCATGTTTATATGAGGGAGAGAATTTGTGGCACGACTATTTAAGTAAATATATTTATTTTAATTGATCGCGAGGCGATGACTGTAACCAAAAATCTTTTCACTCAATTCGTATTGTGTGTAGGTATATGTTACTGTAAAAGCTCGAACTACCCCTTCACCCCTTGTTAATTCACTATATTATTCTTCTACACAAAGGTTATCTGGAAGATATGGCTATTAGCGATAAGGCCGCCGATATTGTATTTGTAAATTACTATTAGCATTAAGTCCTGTAATTTTTTGTGCAATAAAGAGTTCTATCTACCGTTAATCCTAAGATGACACAGAAAAAATGAACAGCATTAGTTAGTAAATGTAAGTAATTCTGAAAATAAGAGAGTTTCCAGTTTTTTTGGGCGGTCACTGTTCTAACCTAACCTAACCAATATTTTTGAGATGATGATACTGACTAAACTTTACTACTTAACTTGGCAATCGCACTGAACTATACTTGTGAAATGGCCGATATCTTAAAAATGTGTTTCCTTCAAAACACAGTGTTTTTCAATTAGTTTTGCCAATACATACCAGTTTTATTGTCATCACCAATCAAGACCCTACAGTGCAACGTCTAGTATAAGTTCGGTCGTGTGCAAATGGTGTTGTCTTTCCATAACTATTTTTGAAAAAAAAAAACCTACTTCTAGCTACAGCCACAATATATCTTTGTTGTTTTATCAAAAACTACTGAGTCAATTTTGATAAAATTTATATATATGGGACCGCTGAATGGCATACCAAACAAAAAAATAATTATTAAAATTCATTGATAATAATTGGCGGAGAAATCGAGTAAAGAAAAAAATATTGGTTAGGTCAGGTTAGAATTTAGTCAAAATAAGGGTTCCGTTTTTTTTCCTTTTGAGGCACGGAACCCTAAATTTCGAAAAATGATAAAATATAATATAATAGTTAATAAAAAAATTACAAATATGTACAATCATTGATTGATTGATAGTTTTTGACCGGAGGCACCGGTTGACCTGAAGTGATGCTGTGACCGAGCACTCTCCGCCCTCTATCTCGAAAACGGTTCACCGTATGAAAAATATTTTTAAACAAAATTTGTAAATAATTTCGTATTCTACTATATACATATTAAATACAATTAGCTAAAAACCCATAGGAAATATTTACAAAAAAAAAACGATTTTTGTGACTTTTCTCCTTGTTGCGTACACCCTACCATATGTAGGTTTTGAGACAACTTCTAGGGTGTCAATATACGAGTATTACTCGACCAAAACAATTAGGCGCATGACAGGAATGCAGTTACCGCGCCCCGTACCCCGCACTTCGTCCCACACATCCCGTAGTGACGCGCAATAAATACTTTTGTTCGGAACAGTGTTGCCGTTGTCATTAGTGCAACTTGATTAGATGTACCTTCTTCACATAAAATATGTATTGGAATCCAAATGGAACATAATAAATAACGAACGAATGGAAGTAGTAAGTATAAGATTATTTTAAAATAATTTAAATAATTAATGTATGTTTAAATATAAGTATTTATTAAACAAATTTTAGCAATGGTATACTGAGCGTTGGTACGGTATGTCTGTGCGGCTGTCCTATATTTTTGTTATTATTTAGTTGTTTTCGATATCTTGTTGGTTTTTCTTATTATTTGTTTTTTGTTAATTTTATTGTTATTAAATTAAATCAGAAGTCAAAAGTAACTTAAGAGAAAGAGTAACAAAAGAGAAGACACCAGCAAGGAACTCAGAAGATATTGCTTCGAAAATCATTTAGTTGGGTACGAAATTATAAATACAAATTAAAACCAACAAAATTTCCCCGCACATTGTACGAGTAGAGTTATAATCACTACAAACTCTGAAATGAAATAAAATGAATAGTTTATCCAATTGAGGTCAACACAGAACCCTTATGAATGTAAATATGTTTACCACTGGTTTGAAATGAAGCTTATTGGCGAGAAGACACCAGCAAGGACCCCAGCAGCTATTGCTTCGAAAAACATTTAGTTGGACAGGTGTAATAGCCAACAGAAATTCCCCACACATTGCAGACTTAAATCACTACGAACTCTTAAATGAAATAAAATAAAAGTTTATTCAATGTAAGTCTATACAGAACACTTATGAATATCAATATCTATACTACTGGTTCGGATTGCAGTTTATTGCCGATAAGACACCAGCGAGGAACTCAGCAGCTATTGCTTCGAAAAACATTAAGTTGGGCAGTGAATCACTTGTGTAATAGCCAACAGAAATTCCCCACACATTACAGTTTTAAATAACTACGAACCCTAAAATGAAATAAAATTTTATTCAATGTAAGTCCATACAAAATACTTAAAAATATCCATATCAATACCACTGGTTCGGAATGCAGTTTATTGCCGATAAGACACCAGCGAGGAACTCAGCAGCTATTGCTTCGAAAAACATTTAGTCGGGCAGTGAATCACTAGTGTATTAACCAACAGAAACCGAAATTCCCCACACATTGCAGACTTAAATCACTACGAACTCTTAAATGAAATAAAATAAAAATTTATTCAATGTAAGTCTATACAGAACACTTATGAATATCAATATCTATACTACTGGTTCAGATTGCAGTTTATTGCCGATAAGACACCAGCGAGGAACTCAGCAGCTATTGCTTCGAAAAACATTAAGTTGGGCAGTGAATCACTTGTGTAATAGCCAACAGAAATTCCCCACACATTGCAGTTTTAAATAACTACGAACTCTACAATGAAATAAAATTTTATTCAATGTAAGTCCATACAAAATACTTAAAAATATCCATATCAATACCACTGGTTCGGAATGCATTTTATTGCCAATAAGACACCAGCGAGGAACTCAGCAGCTATTGCTTCGAAAAACATTTAGTTGGGCAGAGAATCACTTGTGTAATAGCCAACAGATATTCCCCACACATAGCAGACTTAAATCACTACAAACTCTAAAATAAAATAAAATAAATAGTTTATTCAATGTAAGTCCATACAAAACACTTATGAATATCAATATCTATACCACTGGTTCGGAATGCAGTTTATTTCCGATAAGAAACCAGCGAGGAACTCAGAAGATATTGCTTCGAAAAACATTTAGTTGGGCAGAGAATGACTTGTGTAATAGCCAACAAAATTCCCCACACATTGCAGACTTAAATCACTACAAACTCTTAAATAAAATAAAATAAATAGTTTATTCAATGTCAGTCCATACAAAACACTTATGAATATCAATATCTATACCACTGGTTCGGAATGCAGTTTATTGCCGATAAGACACCAGCGAGGAACTCAGCAGCTATTGCTTCGAAAAACATTTAGTTGGGCAGAGTATCACTTGTGTAATAGCCAACAGAAATTCCCCACACATTGCAGTTTTAAATAACTACGAACTCTAAAATGAAATAAAATTTTATTCAATGTAAGTCCATACAAAACACTTATAAATATCCATATCTATACCACTGGTTCGGAATGCAGTTTATTGCCGATAAGACACCAGCGAGGAACTAAGCAGCTATTGCTTCGAAAAACATTTAGTTGGGCAGTGAATCACTTGTGTAATAGCCAACAGAAATTCCCCACACATTGCAGTTTTAAATAACTACGAACTCTAAAATTAAATAAAATTTTATTCAATGTAAGTCCATACAAAATACTTAAAAATATCCATATCAATATCACTGGTTCGGAATGCAGTTTATTGCCGATAAGACACCAGCGAGGAACTCAGCAGCTATTGCTTCGAAAAACATTTAGTTGGGCAGAGTATCACTTGTGTAATAGCCAACAGAAATTCCCCACACATTGCAGACTTAAATCACTACAAACTCTAAAATGAAATAAAATAAATAGCTTATTCAATGTAAGTCCATACAAAACACTTATAAATATCCATATCTATACCACTGGTTTGGAATACAGTTTATTGCCGATAAGACACCAGCGAGGAACTCAGAAGGTATTGTTTCGAAAATCATTTAGTTGGGCAGAGAATTTCTCGTATTAAAGCCAACAAAATTTCCCCACACATTGTACGAGTAAAAATATGATCACTACAAACTCTGAAATGAAATAAAATGAATAGTTTATCCAATTGAGATCAACACAGAAACTCAGGCGCTTTACGTTTGGAGACACTTTGTTTTCCACAACTTTCTCACAGTAATGCGCAATCGATACTGAATAAAAATATGAATATCAAAAAATAATAAAGAACAAATTACAAATATAAAAATAAAATATTAAAAAAAAAAACAAAAATTCTATTAAATAGGTCTGTCACCAATAAGACTTATAACAACAATAAATAAATAAATAAATAAAAAATAATCACTACGAACTCTGAAATGAAATAAAATGAATAGTTTATTCAATTTAGGTCAACACAGAACACTTATCCTACTACTATTATAAAGGCGAAAGTTTGTAAGTATGGATGTATGGATGTTTGTTACTCTTTCACGTAAAAACTACTGAATGGATTTGAATGAAACTTTACCACAATATAGCTTATACATCAGAATAACACATAGGCTACAATTTATAAAAATATATTGTGTGGATTGTCCAAAATATGACGGTAAGTGTCAATAATTAACTCCACGAGTACGAAGTCGCGGGCGGCCGCTAGTGACACATAAATATACACAGACAGTAATAAAACAATTATTTAAATATACAAAAGAAGTAATCGTGTGCCGAATCGTGAGGCTCTAATGGTATCTCGTGAACAGTTGAGGATCCTCACAAGAACTATCACAGGGCACTTCAGATTGAACAAACACGGCTTCAGAAACGGGCTGACCGTAGAGTCTACCTGCAGATTCTGTAAAACAGAGGATGAGACACCCATGCACATCCTCTGTCATTGTGATGCCCTCGGGCACCCAAGAAGCCGATTCCTGGGCAGCTACCACATCAGCCCGGAGGATGTTAAGGCTTATAAAAGTCACTATGTTTACCACTAGTTCGGAATACAGCTCATTGCCGAAAAGATACCAGCAAGAAACTCAACAGCTATTAATTACAAAATAAAATTATTTAGTTGAGCACAGAAAAAAGCCAACAAAAATTCCACAAACATTATAGACTTATAATCACTAATGAAATAAAATGAATAGGTTGTTTATTCAATGAAGTCCATACAGAACACTTATAAATGTTAATAATATTTACCATTGGTTTGGAATGCAGCTTATTGCTGAGAAGACAACAGCAGGTAACTTTTTTCAATTGAAATCTTACAAAATGTCACAATTACTTACCAAAATAAAATAAAAAACACAATTGTGTATTACTACTAATAGACCTTTACTAAACTAGCGGCCGCCCGCGACTCCGTCCGCGTGGAAAAGTAACTTTGTACTCCCCTTTTAACCCCTTACAACCCCTTTTTCGCAATAAAAAGTAGCCTATGGCCTTTCCTAGGGTCTAGATTATCTGTATACCAAATTTCATTTTAATCCGTTGACTAGTTTTGGCGTGAAAGAGTAGCAGACAGACAGACAAAAGACAGACAGAGTTCCTTTCGCATTCATAATATTAGTATGGATTTCTATGCTCCAACCTACAAATTAATTACCGACTTTATGGAGCTTGATAGTTGGAACGGCAAGTCTGTGCCTACTTCTAGAAGTATTTGTGTCTGTGTTGACATTCAGACTTTTTCGAGAACACGTGGATATTCTTATGAACGGTTATAATATGATAAGGCAATTAATGATGTACCTATTGAGAAGCGACGGTTAAGCAAGCGTTTAAGCATCTAACGATCTAACTTGAGTTGACATAGATAAATCCAAGATTTTGTTATCCAAAAGCCCATCGTGGGATCAAGTTTTATCAAAGATTATGTCAGAAACTATAAAAAAAACATCAAATTGAGCGAGTAAGTTCAAATTTAGCAATCTTGAACGATAGAATATAGCAGTGGATCGACATTTATTATATTATATTAAAATGCGAAAATAATTATGGCCGATCAAAAACGTGTACAAGAACATGTTTTAATGATGAGACTGTAATATTACAAAGAAAGGCGCCATAGTAAATACTAGCGATGGCCCGCAGCTTCCGCTGTCGTTCAATTTGGTTCACCATAAAGAACATTAACACCGCTTGAACATTTTTTTTTATTGTCAGAGTAGATAAATTTTATTAGAAGAGATGTTTAAAAGTATATACTTAAGCCGATTTAGTTTTATTTAAAACAAATGGAATATTTGTATTTATTTGGTAAATACGAATAGTGGCCCAACCTCACTTCATCTCGGGACATTCGTTTAACGATAAACCTGTATATGTTGGGCGTCGACTACACAATTTTCGGGAACTCACGATCTTAGGCACATAAGGCTGGGCCACTACCAAATGCGCCAGCAGGCCGGTCAATAAAAACAATACGAGTTTTAAAACGATCGCTATCAAAAAACGCCAAGATACGTTTTTTTAAAAATCTCACTTGTTCATTAATTACCATCATTTATGTGACAGTCACCCACCGCACTAACGTGTCTATTCTGCACGCACTCAAGGTGCAGAACAGACTATTCACCACGTCATGTCTGCGCAAGGTACTTGAGAACTTCTTCTTAGCTACATTTCTAGAAAGGGGAGTGACAATTTGGAAATACTTGTAGTCAGAAGATTCTATAAAAGAGAGGTCACGACCCTTATTAATTGGGGTATCGACGCAAGAAGAAGAAGAAGATGTGACGGTCAAATAAACTGCTCATAGCTACATATACTTTGATACAAAGGAGACTAAGGAACCCTCAGTATCGAGACTGACTTGCACTTAGTCGGTTTTTATTACCACTGAGCAATCTTAAAAAAAATATAAAGATGTTAATCGTCACGTCACGAGTTCCACATAAGTCGCTGATAGTATGGCGCAAATGAAACACTATTGACACAATCAGACAGCATCTTTGTGATTAATGTACGTGTCTGGGTAACGCCAGTTACATATCATTGGTAAAATAACACCAAGCTGGGTTTCAACACACTGATTTTTGCCCTCAGACTGTATAGCAAGAACCAAGATAAAACTATGAAACAAATTATCGTCTACTGCATTTCCAGACCTCAAAAAAGCTCCAAAAAAGACATTTTACCGGCCCTATAAAGGACTAGTAGAATCTTCTGCAATTGCACACGGCGGTAATCGCTTACTATCACGTAATCCGACTGCTCGTCAGCCTCCAAAGACATAATTTTTTTTCGGCTATCATTCCTCGTCAATGTATTCTTTGCCTAACTATGAAATGTATTACTGTACTGTCAATTCATCGAATCTTGTACAGTTGAAGACACGCCCACCGGTAGCGGACGTGCCTGTTAAAATTATCGATCATTTATCTGACTGTACTATCAATTCAATCAATTCGCCGAAATATTTACCTTCACCACTTTAAAATAGAGGCCAAAGTAGGATAAAGAATTCATTTGGAAAGGCATTTGGGAGTAAAACATTGTACGCAATCAAATATTTTGGTGGTATGTTTGCAAAGGGTAAAATATTTTTGAGGTATTTTATTTGAAAGTAGATGATTTATATTTTTCGAACATTTCTGCTACCATTTTGATTTGATAGCATTTGTGATAGTTGACTATTAGTTTAGAAACTCACAAAGATAAACACATAACAAACAATCCTTAAAACTAAACCTAATAAGAAAAATAAATATATCCCTTTACAAGCGACCTGATACAATAGTGAGAACCAAGAAAAACAAAAAATACATTAAATATTTAAAAAAAAAACTGTCTGCCCCACCGACGTTGTCCAATGTGCCCAGAACGATGGCAGTATTGCCTTTTTGAATAGCCAACCCTAAGCGTTGGCCGAGGTATCTGCCAGCGCCGCCCCGGCCTTGGACTGGTGGCTTCCGGATGGTGCAGGTAATGACCGGGCATGGTTGCATCGGCTGTTACCTGCACAAGATCCGCCGGGAGGAGACGCCTACCTGCCACGCGTGCGGCGCTGTGGAGGACACGGCGCAACACACTCTAGCGGTGTGTGCGTCGTGGGCTCCGCAGCGCTATGCTTTGATGGCGAAGGTCGCCAGGACCTCTCACTGGCTAAGTCTGGCGATAGCTATACTAGCGATATGCTGAGCCTGGAAGGCTTCCCAAAGTTCGCCACACAGATTGGTCCTGTGCCACCCGCATCCATATCACCCGCGACCCTGCCACGGCTGCGGCTTCCTGCGCGTGGCCGCCACTCAATATTTTAATACAGGCTTAAAATACATTCTAGTACCTTCCTTCAAAGTGATTAAACTATCCGAATGAAAAAGTCACCATGACAAATCCAACTAATATCTTTTTCCATATTTCAAAATGAACTCCCGTGATATTAATTATGCAATAGTGTAACTAATTAATAGTAAGTACAACTGTTAATTACACGTCACAGGGACCGACGGCTTAAAGCATAACGTAATGGTCGTATGCACTCAGTCATGCTAGGGTGGTATGGGTAAGGTTGGCAGCATGGTTTAAAAAAAATTGAGAAGGAGCCATAGACAATATTTATTTAGAGAGAAGAAGACTTAGCGAACTTCATACATACTTATTTTTGCGAATTTTAAAATAATTACATTTGTGGAGTGAAAGACGAAACTAACAGATTCAAACCAGGTAGACAGATACAAACCAGGTAGGCTTACAGCAGTCCTTGGGTCAAATAGTGGTCTCAGTTTTGTCTTATTGGTTTTTTTTTTTATGTGATAGGTAGCATGCGAGCAGGCCTATCACCTGA
>JABMDO010001743.1:0-12090 GCA_014851415.1 Cnaphalocrocis medinalis
GCTCTAACACTTTAAATAATTTGATTGCTAATGAATACTAGCTCGATGGTGCATTTGGTAGTGACCCTGCCTCATACGCTACAGGGCTCGACCCCCCCCTGGACAAACATTCCGTCTGATGAATAGTTGGGTTCGTTCAGTGTCAGGGTGAAATACTGTATTTAAATATTACATTTGTATACCTTTTTCTGATATCTGTAATTTAAGTACTCAAATACTTAGTACGGAGTCAGGGCAATGTATGAGATATAGGTAAATTAAAAAAATATAGCAACACATCAGTTGTCTCTCAGACGCGTTCAAGGGTGCACGCTTACGCTCGTCTACCATTAGCCAGGGAATCGCAACCGCGGGGTCGCATCGCCTAATACCATTTCCATTTTTTATCTCTTCTCGAAATGTTTACGTGCGCGCGGTGTAAAAACAATGTCTCTGATGGGCCGACATGCACTTTGTGCAAACGTCAGTTTGATTTCCCCTGTGCAGGCATATCCGAAACCAACTTTCGTAAACTTGGAGAGCGAAGATCCTCGTGGCGTTGTAATGACTGCAAAAATTCCTTATCACCTGCATCGGCTGCCACAACTACTATGCCAAAAATTAACTCAGATATTGCAGCACAACTGTCCGAAATGAGGGCTTCCCTTGCGACTATAACGAAGCAACTCGCACCTTTGGCGTCGCTTATTGAAGATGTGAAGACCATAAAACAAGATATATCAAATCTCAAAAGTTCAGTAGAATACGTCCACGAAGCCTCAAACGAATTGTCTGCGACTGTAAAGTCCCTAGAGACCCGAATCTCTGAGGTTGAGGAGCATACCAACTGATCAACTCACTGAAGTAGACCTGGATAAATTCAAGGATGACCACCAAAATAAAGAGCAATGGGCGCGGGCTAATAATGTTGAAGTAAAAGGGATCCCGCTCAAAAAGACCCGAAAATCTTTATAATATAATAGAACAAATCAGCAACGTGATAAAATGTCCTATCCGCAAAGAGATATCAATTACATCCGCAAGAGTACCCAACCCTCAATCCGATACCCAAAAATCAATCATAGTGGCTTTAAACATCGGGTATAAGAAGGAAGAATTTGTGACTGCCGCACGTAGCTATAAGGAACTTCCAGTCTCACGCTTGGGGTATACGGAAGCCGGAAATGTGTACATCAATGATCATCTTACGCTCTTAATAAAGGACTCCTAAAGAAGGCCAGGACTTATCCAAAGTAAAAAACTTCAAATATGTGTGGGTAAAGCATTGCAAAATCATGGTGAGGAAATCCGACTACTTCTCCAAACGTTCCTTATAAAATCGGAAAAAGACCTTTTGAAGATTTCATAATAGTTGTTAAGTGGACATTATTGTTATTGTTATTTTACTTTTAGTTAATTTAAATACAGCTTTTCAATTCCATAGAATAAACAAAAAATATTCCGATATCTATAAAAATTGTAATTGCTGCGCCCGCGGTGTGGGAAGCCCTGACTCCTTTGTATTGCTTATCGCAACTGGTTACCTGCTGCCTGCGACGATGTTTAGTGAATGCTCGTATGCTAATATCTATCTTAATGACATGCAATCAGAACTGTTTCTTCATTACTATATTTTCTTGTTGGGACAAAAAATACTTGTAGGCTATTTCGTATCCATAATATTTCTGTCATTTATGCGTTGCTATTGCTTACTGTTTACCTTCATTTTCGCTTTATGAGTTGACTTGTACCCTTGTTTTAGTAGTTCATCTAGATAATGACCGCTTTGTGTTAATAATATTCATGGTTCAAAATAATGAATTCCAGGGCAATTTCTTAAAAAATATAATATTGATACCCATACTCGTGATTGTTGATTATAAAATACGCTATTAATGTTTTTTACCAAAACGCTCGGGGACTGCGTACTAAGACCAACTTATTTAAGAGAAATGTAGGTTTAAATTGTTACGACATTATATCGATTACGGAGACGTGGTTGTTGGACGGTATCAGTGATAGTGAGCTCTTTGATGATCGGTACTTGGTGTGGCGGCGTGACCGCGATTATGGCTCCACCGGGCAGCGGCTCGGAGGTGGCGTGATGCTGGCTGTGCGCCGAGAATTCGCGGCTGCCGAGCGGCTGGACTGGCGCTCCACGGCTGAGGATATCTGGGTAACTATGTCACTTCGAACTAAAGACGGCCCTATTTTGATACATATGTGCACTATATACCTGGTTAGGCAGGGCGAAGGTAATTCAATTAGTGCGCAGCTAAATAATTTCACACGTAAACTTGAAGATAATTTTCACTCTGCGCCTAACGACTTATTTTTGATCGTTGGTGACTTTAACATGCCTAATATCGACTGGGATTTAAAAAGTAGTGGCCACTTGGACCCAATGGAAGTCACTAACGAAAACCAGATTATTTTTTTGGATACGGTATATGCATGTAATTTAGAACAGTACAACAATATACGCAATACTAACGGGCGGCTACTGGATCTCGTGTACTGTAACAGTAATTTGACTGTCTCGCCGAGTGACTATCCCCTGGTACCAGAAGACCCACACCACAGATCAATTTGCATTGAGTTATCTCTAGATACGCATAACTACCTAGCTATAAACAAGCGAACACTTTTCAATTATAAGGAAGGCAATTATGCGGAAATTAACACTGGTCTCGGAAAAACAAACTGGGATGATATTTTGTCGAAAGGCTCAATCAACGAATGTGTCGGTGTTTTTTATCGTATCCTAACCGGTCTGCGTAACACTTTTGTACCTAGTAAGATAACTTCTCCTGGCGCCTTTCCTACTTGGTATAGTTCGGCACTAAAAAAGGTTTTAAAAGAGAAATTTAAGTACTTTAAAAAGTTTAAAAATTACGGCAATCAGTACGACTACGAAACTTACTCTTTACTAAGAGAACGAGCGAAAAAGCTGGAAAATGAATGTTATCAATCATACATAGGTAAAGTAGAAGACTCTGTCGTAGATAATCCACGTTTCTTCTGGTCGTATACAAAGTCACTAAATAAATCCTCGCATGCCTTGCCCTCTATAATGAAATACGAAGATCAAAGCGGGGATACTGGTGAAACTATTTGCAATTTATTCTCACAATATTTCCAATCCACTTTTCTCGATCCTTGCTCTGACAACCGCACACCCAACCTTGATAATCAGCCGCCTTGTGGTTTCACTTTAAATAATGTACATATCGACCCGAAAGAGATCCAAAAGCTGTTAAAAACCACTGATCTAAACAAAGGCGCCGGGCCTGATGGTATATCCCCCTACTTCATAAGACAATGTGCAGATAACTTAGTTTCCCCACTTACTATTATTTTTAAACGATCTTTGGGAGAAGGTATTGTGCCTGTCACCTGGAAATCTGCATTCGTGACGCCGGTACATAAAAGTGGTGACCGTTCCAACATTAAAAACTACAGACCTATATCCAAATTATGTATTTTTGCCAAAATATTCGAGAAAATCATACATCGTCAGGTTTATGCCGCACTACAATCATCGTTTACCGCAGAGCAACACGGTTTCTTAAAAAATAAGTCAACCGTATCTAACTTATTGGTATTTAATGACTATACCTCATCTCATATGGACTTAGGACAGCAAGTGGACACAATATTTACCGATTTTAGTAAAGCCTTCGATCGCATAGACCATGTATTGCTCTTGGAGAAGCTGTACAAGGCTGGAATACACGGCAGTTTATTTAGATGGTTTTCTTCGTACATCAGAAACAGATCCCAGGCGGTTACAACAAATGGTTTCACTTCTACTTGGATGTCAATACCTTCAGGCGTGCCTCAAGGATCATTGTTAGGACCTCTACTATTTGTCATATTCATAAACGACATTGCTACATGTTTTAAACATGCAAATGTTCTACTATATGCAGATGATACCAAAATTTTTATGGCCGTCAACAATATGGCTGAATGCCAAAAATTGCAAAGCGATCTAGATAACTTTGTAAATTACAGTAATTTAAATAAGCTTGATCTTAATATCTCCAAGTGTTTTTCGATGTCTTTTACTAGGAAACCTAACCCTATTAATTACCACTATACCATAAATAATAATTTACTCTCCAAAGTCACATCCATGAAAGATCTGGGGCTAATCCAGGACTCGAAGCTTTTATTTGACAAGCACATAGATAAAGCGGTAAAGAAGGCTTCCAAATCCTTGGGTTTTGTCATCAGGTCCACTCATGCATTTAAATCTATTAAACCTATTAAGGTTCTTTATAGTGCTTATGTACGCAGCATCCTCGAGTATGCCTCTGTAATATGGAATCCCCAATATGACGTATACATCTCCCGTATTGAATCAATCCAGAAAAAGTTCCTTAGATATCTCCAATTCAAAGTAGGCAAATAGATCACGGCTACGATACGAGATGTAAACGATACCACTTTTTACCCTTAGAAGTTAGAAGAAAAGTTTCTGACCTTGCATGTTTATTGAAAATTGTAGATGGCTCTATTAATTGTCCTGAACTGCTGGAGCAGGTTAATATATGGGTCCCACGTAAACTACCATGTAGGCGTCCTCAACCGCTAGCAATACCCAGAGCTAACACTAACTACCGTCGAAACTCCTTCTTTTTACGAGCAGGTAACTCTTTTAACCAAGCGGCGAAAAAATACGAAGAACTGGAATTATTCCAGTCCATCCCTAAACTTATTACGAAGCTTCTGACCTCGGAGTTTTTCGGCCCCCACTCCAAATGTGCTTCAAAAAAGTAATTAATTACGTACCTATTTAGATAGATATGTTACTCTTGTTCTACTCGCATCATGTCTATCCATATGCGAATACCTGTTATTAGCTTAGTATATGCATAATTTTGTAACTATATGATGTAATTTACGCTGTTGGTGTTCCAAATAAAAATAAATAAAAAAAAATAATAAATAAAATTTGTAAACACAAGTTAGAGAGAACTGGAATAAACCAAGAGGTTACTAAGGTGCATTCACCCTGAACCTAAGTGTAGCAACCTTTGTAATGAGTTCACTAAGAGAAACAATGAATATCGAAACAAATTTCATTGTAAAAGAAGCCATCAACGTAAATGAAATTCAAAACATTGAAAAAAAATGTTGGAAAGACTGGAACTAAAGTTGTCGTAAGAAACATTACCCTTTTTCAAATTTCGTCAAAAGCAATTGTAACATTATTCAGCGTTCCCTGCTGTTATTCGTAGCGAAAGTTATTGACTTTGCACTTAGTTTATGCAATACGATATCATCAATTTGAAATGCTCTTTTAAATGAGATTCAACGCCGTGGAATTGCATTAAGTTATTGGAGCCCCATGGTCTCGATGCAATAGACTACACCCAGTAATATGAAACAATATTTCTCGGCGAATGACCTCATCGCAATGGGATACTGTCAGGGTTGCCAGGTACCTACAGTCGCCTGCAATAAAAATGTAAACAACTGACTTATGCTAGGACTATAAGGTGCACATTGGAATGAGGTTGTATACTTATTAGTACACGTGACTGTGTACGGGTAGAGCCGGATATAGTCAGGCTTTTTAGACGGCCTCACTGGATTTGTAAAAATCAATTAACAGGTTGTTTTAGTACATACGTCAGCTTTAGCCGGTTGATAGTAAAAAATGTTTTGGTATGACATCTGTGCTGCTGTGATGGAATGTGTACCCCAATATCAAAAATTGGTCGAAACGAGCCTAAGTGTAGTTAACTAAATAGGTGCAGTTGGTTGCAAAAAGATGTAAACGCTAATACTTGGTCAAAATACCTAGCTTACACGGAAGATAGGTGTCGCGTAGGTAATTACGATAAGATATGTACATCTGCGGCGGACATGTTTGACTACACTGTACTCTAGCAGGTCTGTCTGGCTTTGTGGTGTTCAGCACTGGCAACCCTATCAGCCTGAGCGTGCATTCGCTTAACCTTAATCTCCATTGCTCTGTAATGTTGTGTTACAAATCAGAGCATTGACTTTCCGGAAACTTACGTAAATTGAATTGGTTCAATGTTCGTGAAATGGTAAAAAATATGAGATATTTGCTAACGACATCGATCGAAATACTGCGACCTATAGAATTTAGTATAGCTGACTGGGGCTTTATGGAGGAATTTCTACTTTATGTTTACTCCATAAAGACATACTTTGTTACTGTTTTGTAGTCGACACGCAATAATTTCATTCAATAGGATCTGAGTGAAAACATTCTACCATGGATTGCATGACTTTTTCTATTTTACAGATATTTGAAACCAAGGAACTCTGATTTTTAACTGTTGCATGAAATAAGTACTCTTTCACTTTTAAAATAAAATAGGAAAGCACGTGGTTAAAACATCAAAACACAAATTTTAGTTGAGATACCTACGTACAATACTCAGATATTGTCAAATATCCTCCTAACCTCATTAGGAGTGATCGCATTAGAAAAAGCAATCAGTGTAGGTGAGGCAAATCAATTATGCAGGCGAGTGCGGCCATTAACAATGAAGATCAGAGTGAAGTCGAGCGGCGACACCTACGGCGCGCGCGCACCGTGCGTGACTCAGCGCCCGCGCACTCCGCGCACATCTGGCGTTGCGCAACACAATCCTTGCGTGAACGTGAAGTCCTAGCGTACACAAACAGTAATCCTTTCCTAAAAGTGTTGTTCACTCTAAGAGACAGAGAGGATGAAAGGGAACACAAAATTATTCGAGAAGTCTATACGGTTGGTGGGACTAAGAAGACATTTTTTTTGGCAACAGTGACAACTTTACAGACTTTTTTGAAGTTAATTCTACACAAATAGATGAGTAGATTAATGAACTAAGTAGAAGATGTCTGACGTACAAGAACAGATATTCGTCAATGAATAAATTGACTTTAACAATTAGGATATTTTTTAGTTTACTAGACTATGTTAGGAATTGTAATTAAAAACCTGTAACTTGCAAGTCTTAAATAAAAATCGTATGAATTGGATCTGTCTAAACTTGCTTGCAGCCGCCATTTATTCGCTGAGCAACATAATGTGCTTCATATTCTTATCGCAGATACGGCTGCCTGAAATCGTTTCAGTGCGAAACAAAGAAAACATGGACCTGATGTCTTTCTTAAGTGAAATCTATTATTCTGTAACATCGGAACACATATATTACGAGTATCTTTGTACCGAGTTTAAAGAAAAACAGGAATTAATTAAATAATTCAAGACGTATTTCCGTCTACACTAGTGCGAATCGCATATAAAAATAAAGGTGACAGACAGCCAAAGGTCATGCGCAAGGATACTTGTGTTACGGTCAGAAAATACCATTGTTGATCTACAAAGTCACAATTTAGTCATTTGACAATGATTGGTTTTTTACCCTATAGTTACTTTACAACATTACAATTTATACTCAAAATAATTAATCCCTCATTAATATGTAAAATATTCTAGTAGTTAGGTATGTAGAACCTATCTATGTAAGTAGATACCTGCAAAAACTAACAGAAATGAACTAATTAAAAATTACCTGAATTTTAATATTGCCAGTGTTACAAAGAATGAACAAATAAACATTTACCCAGTAATTAAAATGCCACTAGCGGCGTGTATGGACCGTAATGGTCACATTAGTGATGTTTTGGAATTACGGTCGGCTGCGGCTGCGACTGCGCCCGAACGGGCGAAGCTGGCGTGTTCGGTGATTTGCAGCCAGCGTGAAATGTGGACGACGCAGTTGAGCCGCTCCGGAGATCGATACCTACTTAATACGCAACGCGCTCTGAAATGTCGCCTTGACCGGATTTAATTATTTATCCACCAGATACCACTTTGTTCTAAAATAAAGAAACATGTCGACGACTTTCTTGGGACGGCAAGAAAGCAAACGAGCGATACCGCTGCTATAAATGGCGGTGAATCGAGTATTACGGAGTCGATTTATGAAACCGGATTGAGTCGCGCCATTCGACGCAGAGGGGATGACTCAGCTTAGTTAATCTTATGTTGATTTATACGCTGCATTGTAAACAAAATACGCAACATTAATTTGAAAGTATCCTGAGGCGCTTTAATAGACGCTTTTAGCAAGAGAACGCTCATTCCATCTACAGAGCATTCTATATCGTTAAAGATACTAATCCAGATTTATCTCCTCTACCCAATTGTTACGAGGGCTCAGGGAGAATAAAGTAGAAAGTGAATCTCTAACAAATGGGGGCTTAGTATCAAACACTTCAATCTACACGAAAATCAATCAAAGGGCGAATTTCATTCCGTATGGAGGATGCGAATTCGAATAAACGAGGTAATGTGATTTTCAGCGGGAAAACGTATAAAACTTGGGTCACTGATAGTGAGAACCCTGATGAAAAATGCAAGTACGGAGGCACTTTGGTAACGTACAAGTAAGTTGTACGTTTTATACCCAAGTTCGAGGTCGATAGTTTTATCATTGTTTAAGCCGGCGCCGGCTGCCGCGTGACGTGATCTGGGACACGGCTGCTTACGACTCCCTACCGTCGGCTGACCAAGGGCTGCCAATGGGAAACCTATGATGAGTGTTCATAGGTTTCCTATTGGCCTGTTTGATAGCCTGAAATAAGCTATGGAACGACTTTAAAGTTTGAGGATTTCCGGAGATCTTGGTGGCTATATATTATACAGTAAGTAGAATTCCTAGGACACATTGACTATGTTATGTCATTTAACAATATTTTGTTTATGCGTATAGGTCTGCTGTTTGAGTGCAGTGTGCAAAATTTAAAACCGGTAAACCCATTTAGATTTACAATAAAGGATGGCGATTTTCGGCTAAAAATAGCAAAAATAATAGATAAATAGAGTACCTACCTATAACTTGTAATTTTATTTCTTCTAACACACATCCATCCTTTTACACCGAGCGATAACCCTATCTCCATTGGCGAAGCTAAATACTATCTACTCACGACACTCACCTCGTAGGCACTTTCCACTGTCCATGACTTGAATAATATATTTGCAGTTTTCTGCAACACTAGAAAACGAATGAGAATCACCAAAGAGCTAGACTTCCTAAAATACAGGAAAATAAGCGTTGCAATCGCATGTTAGAGTTACATTTTCCCTATGAATAAAAAACAAAGAACTGACTAAAATGAAATAATATTTTCGGCTCTCCTCGCGTATACCCGTGATTTGAAACAACCTCGTTTTTGCCAAATCTGCAGGAGAAATCTCGCCGCAATCGACACAGTCACGCGACTGACAAACTTCAGTTTAATGACTTACTTATTTTTAACGAATATCTTGTTCTTTATTATAGGTAACTAACTATAAGCACAGAGGATATTAAGTGTCGTTTACCGTTATTGGACTCTAGTAAAAGTGATAAAGTACAAGATTTAACGCACTGGAAGTCATCCTATTCAACCTTATCTTGTTAAGTAGAAAAAAGTAAGTACGATGCATTTTCCGCTCCATTCGCACAGAAGACCATAATTAAAACCCTCCAGATGCGTTAGAATAAGCGAATAGAAACCAACCACTGGCACTTCTGGGGCTTCGTAAAACACGAAGATAATCACAGTGTTACAATATCTAACATGTCAATCTTAATAACATCTCGGGTAGAATTCGGAATGGAGTGGTCGAAGTGGGCTGATGAGCCGTGGCAGGCGCTATTTAACATAATAAATAGCTGACAGTGCGAGTCCGGGCCCGTTACCCGTTCCGCTTCGGCCCGAGATCGAGCGCCAATAAATCTGATCGTATTCCGCTTTAGAATCAACGCACAATTTTGATTTGGTAAAGGTTTGAATGTTAAAAAATTATTAGGCCATGTCTTTAAATATTTTAGACACCTTCTATCCTAATATGGGCTACAAAGCACTTTCTTGCAAAACATCACGCCAACTGCATTTTTTTAAATTGATAAATAAATCCTTATTTTATACAGTTTAAGTCCACTAAGAATTTGGTGTTGTGGTTTCTTCATATGCTAATGACCGGTTATCAACATTGGTATTAATATTGTAATAACTCTATTTCAGTCGAGCCATTACATGCATTGTTACATAGCATTCAACGCATTTAATTTTGTGGAATTATTTAGGCGTGTGCGACCTTGAGCGGTTCGCTCGGCTGCACCGCTGGTTCCGCTCTGTCTCGGTCCAATACATTACTTACGACTATAGATGTGTTAATTTCACATTAAACATACAATTATGTAAACAATGCAGCCATCACCATTACCATGCAAATTCCAATGACAACAACGCAACTTCTCACACCACAATGCCGCACTGTTTGAAGGATGCAACTTCGAGTTATCATAATTCCGATTCATTTGAAGATTGGCGTGCCACAATAAAAGTGCAGACCGTTTCACGATGTGCCATAAACTGTTTCCTGTGAACAAGTCAGACCCCACAGGGATTATGGTTCCCATTCCCAACCGGTTTATCCACTTGACTCGACGTAGCGGCGATTCGTTTGCCGACGCGTCTTGTCTCAGCGCCCAGCACCCCTAGGGCTATTGCGCCCGTCGAATATCCCGCCGAGATTATGCTTATCGCAGATACGGCTGCCTGAAATCGTTTCAGTGCGAACAAAGAAAACATGGACCTTGATGTCTTTCTTAAGTGAATCTATTATTCTGTAACATCGGAAAACATATATTACGAGTATCTTTGTACCGAGTTTAAAGAAAAACAGGAATTAATTAAATAATTCAAGACGTATTTCCGTCTACACTAGTGCGAATCGCATATAAAAATAAAGGTGACAGACAGCCAAAGGTCATGCGCAAGGATACTTGTGTTACGTCAGAAAATACCATTGTTTGATCTACAAAGTCACATTTAGTCATTTGACAATGATTGGTTTTTTACCTATAGTTACTTTACAACATTACAATTTATACTCAAAATAAATTAATCCCTCATTAATATGTAAAATATTCTAGTAGTTAGGTATGTAGAACCTATCTATGTAAGTAGATACTGCAAAAACTAACAGAAATGAACTAATTAAAATTACCTGAATTTTAATATTGCCAGTGGTTACAAAGATGAAAAAATAAACATTTACCCAGTAATTAAAATGCCACTAGCGTCGTGTATGGACCGTAATGTGTCACATTAGTGATGTTTTGAATTACGGTCGGCTGCGGCTGCGACTGCGCCCGAACGGGCGAAGCTGGCGTGTTCGGTGATTTGCAGCCAGCGTGAAATGTGGGACGACGCAGTTGAGCCGCTCCGGAGATCGATACCTACTTAATACGCAACGCGCTCTGAATGTCGCCGTGACCGGATTTAATTATTTATCCACCAGCTGGGAAAAAAAAAAAAAAAAAAAAAAGTACTCGAGTGACAAAAGATAAGTCTGTGGTACAGTGGAAGATCCCATCGGCTGATGTGAAGGTTTTAAATTAATCAATTAGTAAAATTTTAATTAATTAATTAGTTGTCCGTTCTGTCTGTGTAAATTTGCAATTAGCATTAGTTTGAATATTGGTTTTCAAATTCGAAAATTGATCTTTAAATTTCCTTAATTAAATAAAATTAAAAATATAGTATTAATAGGTTTTAGTCGGTTTCAGTATACAACAAAAACTTACTTACTTATTTTAAAATAACTTGAGTTAATCTTGCAAAATCCGGCTCCAGTCACATCTCTATATTACCTTCCGTCCCGCTTCCACGCGAAGCTGACCGGCGGCTGTCCCGCTCTAACACTTAGCAGACCCTTAGGGATGATGGAATGAACAGGACAAGGTGTGGAGTAGTCATTTATTAAACATACAAAATTGATTTAAAGATATATAGGATATATATTTTTATGTGATAGGTAGCAAACGAGCAGGCGGATCACTTGATGGTAAGCAATTGCCGCCGCCCATGGACACTTGCAACACCAGTGGAGTTACACATGCGCTGTCAACCTTTAATCCCCTTCCCCTCCCCGGGTGGGCCTCCGGTACCCTCACTCACTCGGCGAAACACAGCACAGGGGCTGCTTCACGCCGGTTTTCTGTGAGCAGTGGTATCACTCCGGTCAAACCGGCTCATCCATATCGAAGGGTGGCTCTCCCACAATTAGAGATAAATAAGTAT
>JABMDO010001744.1:0-13167 GCA_014851415.1 Cnaphalocrocis medinalis
ACTGTGCTTATTCACGAAATATTAAAAGTTATATTAAAAGGTATTTTTTGTGATAATTGGCAGACGAGTAGACGGATTGCCTGATTCGGTTCGTCTGGTTCCCCTATTAAAGGGTTGCGATTGTCAGACGGCAGTCGTTTCATTCCAATTTACTAGACTCCACCAATCCTGTATTATTGAACGAAACGTACGTACCGTTCCGAAACGACAGCTTTTGGACGCAACTGAGAATTACAAGCTAAGGTGAGAGATAAGTCTCTAATACTCCCTATACCTAAAGGTTGTCTGGAAGAAATCGCTACAAGCGATAAGACCGCCTTATTGTACTGTCTATAGCTGTTGCTTCACTCTTGTATTCTATTTCTGTGCAATAAAGAATATCTATCTATCTATCTACATCACAGGGTGCCTTTCATAAAATTAACGAGCGTTTACAATGCTCAACTTTTCCTGTTATGTCCTCTAAGTTTCTGTCAAGTTTAGGAGCACAAGTTTAGACGACAAACCCTATGAGTTATAGCAAAAATGGTATGTTTTGTGAAGTTGGTTGGAGCGAAATGAGTTCGGCGATTTCTTCCGCATCTTGGTCGATTTATGATCTGATGGGTATAGATAGCGCTATTAGTAGAAGATCCGAACTTAAGTCGACCGTCACCGAGCTGATAATTGAATGAATATCCTTATGACAAATTTTATATACTAGAAATATATTAAAATAGGTTTGCTAAAAAAATCCTGGACAGACTATTTTTATTATTTTTTAAAAATAATATTTAACTAAATTTTGCAACATTAAGATATAATAAGAAAATTTTCATTCTTACTTAAAGTATACAACGTATAGAATGTGCCGCCATTGGGTTGTCTTTAGTTTACCTGGACAGAGTACTCGGTTGTCAGGTATAAACAGGTATGTCGATGGCAGTTGGTCTTCACTTGAAATGATAATAAAAAAAAAATTATACCAATGTAAGCGCTCTTTTAAGAATGAAAACTTTCTTATTATCTTAATGTTGCAAAATTTAGTTAGTTATTATTTAAAAAAAAAAAAAAAATAGTCTGTCCAGGATTTTTTTAGCAACCTATTTTTATATTTTAGTATATAAAATTGTGTCATAAAGGATATTTCATTCGATTCGCATCCGGTGAAGGTCGACTTAAGTTCGGATCTTAGAATATATGAAAACTTTGGCGATATGTGGCAACTGTGTTCGCGACTGCTATTAAAATAAAGATGGTGTTTTTTTTTATACAATGTCAGTGGCACACAAGTGTATAGCTGGGTTAGGGGAAAATTCGCCCGCAAATTTTAAGATTTTTTTGCCAGTCACTCTTCTAACCTATGCTTGCCTAATGGTAAGCGACTATACTAAATAATGAATTACTGTTTTAGATGTTTATACAACGAATTCGCTTTGAGGCGTATCGTGAATATTTTGTATTTGGAAAGTTGGATCTATAATTTATGTGCACATAAAAATGATATGTTACGAGTTACCTACTTACATATTTAGAATTTGGTCACTCGGTTATAATCAGTGATAGGATTATGTATTGCAATTTAGGGTTCAACGACCTCAAACATTAGATTAGTGTGCGTACACCCGCGGGATTTTGAGATATCGCAAGTGTCTTTTTGAATTTTTAATAAGAGAAAATGTAAATACCTACTCGTACTTACCTTTACACGTATAGAACGTACATACATAGGTAGGTATGTACATTTTGTTCCTAGTTTATTTAACTTAATTTTACAGGACGAATAAAATTTTATGGATGTGAAATTGAATTGATATGATGTGAATTAATGACGCATTTGTCACCCTGCCTTATACGCCAAAGGTCGTGGGTTCGATTCCAACACTGGACAAACATTCGCGTGATGAAAAACATTTTTTTTATGTCGTAGGTAGCAGGCGAGCAGGTGGATCACCTGATGGTAAGCAATTGCCGCCGCTAATGGCAATTGTTGTGTTTGTTCAAAGTTTGGGTATGTAATGTAATAAAATGTTTTATGTAGATAAGTTTTATATTGGCCATTCACTAACATGATATCAGTGTTCACGTCACTTAGTACGGAATCAGTAAAATATATGAGATGTTATATGAATTGATTACGAGTATTGTTGTATAGTACAGTACGTCTATTTGAGTTACCTACATACTAAACCTCTCCTATTACAATTGTTAGGGTTTCCCTTTTCATCAGTTCATCGCTAATGGCCAATTAGTCCCAGGCAAGCAATATTGCTGTGACAAAACAATAATATCCTTGGGACCATTTTAATTAGGTATTAATATAGTAGCAGTAGCGCCTATCTACTAATATAATAAAGCTGAAGAGTTGGTTGTTGTTTGTTTGTTTGAACGCGCTAATCTCCGAAACTACTGGTGCGATTTGAATAATTCTTTTTTGTTGGATAGTCCATTTATCGAGGAAGGCTATAGGCTAAGTTACTTTTCCACGCGGACGAAGTCGCGGGCGGCCGCTAGTGTTTTATATTAAACGCAAAGATTCGTGGCAGTCGGTCACATTTCACACACACATTTATAAGAAAATGGCAAAACGCGCTCTTTTCCTTTCGTACATTCATTCGGCGCATACGGCATGACGACGCCCCGTTTGGTCTAGCTAGTAGTTTAAGTAACGGGCCGTGATCTCAGGGTCCTGGGTTCGATTCCCGGGTCCAGCAAGAGTATGTTCCGATTTTTTTTAACATAGCTCGGGTTTGAGATCACTATGCAATCTGCATTAGGCTAGCGTGGTGATTAAGCTTATAAACCCATCATAGTAGTGATAACTTGATTTCTATGATGGAGGCCTTTGCCCTGCAGTGGGACAGTATATAGGCCATAGGCTGATACTTTATTGGCGGCGATACTGTTTACACGTTCACGATGTATTAGGGTAGGGTTGATCGAAGGGTTTTTATGATATAGGAGGCTGACGAACAGACGGATCACCTGATGGTAAGCGATTACCGCCGCCCACGGACACCCGCAACACCAGAGGAGTTACAAGTGCGCTTCCGACCTTTTAAAAAGGAATACGCTCGCTTCTAAGTTTCTCTAAGGGCTGCAAATGACACTTCATACGTTACTAGTCTACAAGACTTACCTAATACTAGATCATGGTTCATACGTCTTACTAGCCTCGAACGATCATCCGTGCCCCAACGCAATCTTTGGTCGCAACTAGGAATGCCACCGTGAGAGTTTCATCAAAGCATATGAGCAGTGTAGGTACCCATACCCAAAACTGTAATTCGAGCCCAAAAAATCTACTACAATGTTGCTACTGCAATAAATTGATCGTACCATAGTATACCCCTTTTTTCTAAAAACACTCGCTGATGTAATTTATTTATTGGTAATTTTGATTCTATAATTAAAAAAAAAAAAAATATTTACTTTTTTCACGTAAATAAGACACTTTATAAAAACTTAACCATCCGAATTTAGTTTTCAGAGATGGTTTGCGCTTGTAACACTTCAGGTGTTAATAACATTTGGTATCTACCCACAACATTTTAACAATGTATGGAACTTGACAGTTTAGTCTGCATAATAAGAATAATAATGCCAAAAAGGTTGGCGAAACCTAAAAACGTCACATGAGAATGACATAAGTGACTTTAACCGATTTGACAGTGACGTATCTGTCGTAGATTTTTTGGTCTCGAATTGCAGTTTAGAGTACTTATACATATTAATATTCATAATGTACACCCGCAAAACATAATAGCTTGCCAATTTTGTAATTCATTATATCCGGTTTCTTTATCGAACTTGTCGTCCTCAAGATAAAAGAGGCTATATGACATCAGACCATATATCACTTTTTAATGCCACATTATGTAAAGTAAAATTCTCCTTTGATGATGTTGTAAATCGTACTTAATGTGCGTAAAGTTTTTCTATTTTTTTAAAAGAACTCGTTTTTTAAAACATTTTAGTAGGGTGATCGAGATAGTGATGCCCACTTAAGAAATTGACACTAGTTTTATTTCAATATAATCCTTTACTTTAACAATCAGGAATCCTGAGTGTAATTATTTGACAACGTTAATAGTTTAGCAATGAGATAAGTTAGCAATAATTCAAACATCTAAAGAATATTTCATAATTATAACGTATACAAAAAACCTCCTAAAAACACAGTGATTGCCCCTTGACACAGTGATTGCCAACCCAAATGAGACAGTTATTGCCACCTATACCGCACGTTGTAATTCCATAAAAATATTATTAAATACTTAAAATTTTAGATCTTTCGTAAGTTTTTGTTGCGTTAAGATATATTTCTAAGCAATTGAAATCAGTAACATCATCCAAATAAGATACCATTGACTAAGAAAACGCGTTTAACTTCAAAAATCTAGTAAAATCATCAAATCGTTCTATCTAGTTTCTCGTTATCTCAGCGAATAAATGGAAAGTACCAATTTTGATACAGTTTTGAGGTTGTCGGAGGCTCAATGGGGGGTTAAACATTGGCAGCATTCTTGTGACTCCACTGGTGTTGAGTATGTGCGTTGGCATTCGCTTACCATCAAGTGATGCCACAAAAAGCGAAAAATGTGTTTTGGTGCTGCCACATCATAAATGTAGGTAATAAAGCAATACTGCCGCCCATGGTCACCAACCACACTGGAGTCACAAGTGCGCTGCAAACCTTTTAACCCCCCCCCCCCCTCCGTGGGGCCTCCGTTACCCTCACTCACTCGGCGAACTCAGCACAGGGGCTACTTCACGCTTCAGTCAAGCCGGCCCATTCATGCCGAAGTATGGCCTCTCCCACAGTTGAATATCGAAGTTTTTTCTAATTTTATTATTACTAACTGCAACCATAATTTGGTAATTCCATTTTTATGTGATGGGTGGCTCACAAGCTACGTATCATGATGGTAAGCGATTTCCACCGCTAATAGACACTCGCAACAACAAGGGGAATCACAAAGGCGCTGCCAACATTTTAACTCTTTTCCCCCTTCATAGAGTCTCCGGCACACTCACGCGTTAGCGCCGCTTGACGTTGGTTTTTTGTGATCACTCCGTTTAGCCGGCTTATTCATTCTGAAGCGTGCTCTCCTACGGTAAAATACATAATATAATTACGATAGGCATACATATTTCACATATTTAGTTGTTCTTCTTACCACCTTTCCTCCAAGATTTGCGGTAGCAGATCAAATTTTTCCCCTATTTAAGGTCAACTTATTGTAAAAAGCAGTATTTTTCAAAACTTCTTGAAGTAAGTACCTACCTAGACATATAGATATAAAGAAAGTTACAGGATATAAAGAAAATATTAGGTTCGATTATTATATCCCTCACGTGATTTAGTAAATACCTACCCGGGCAATCACTGTCCTCATGCCTATGGCAATAACTGAATTCTGGTATGGCAATCACTGAATTTTTCATATTTTAGGTACAGTGATTGCCCACCCCCTTAAAATACTTAATGGAATAAAATTACGCCACGATAACTGCTTCAAATGAAACATTAAAGCTTTAACTAACACGTCCGTTGTGCTTTAAGGCTCAAAAAAGAAAATTAAAGTTATACAAACTTCAAAACCACAAAATGTGTCCTTAACAAAATTCTGTAAGGAATTCGCATTTATTGAAGTGACGGACACCCGCTGTCCTAAAACTGCCATTACAATATTTTTATTGAAAATTTTGCCAAATGTCTTATTTAGAACTCTAGTTAACAGTATCTTAGTGTTATTTAATGGATTTAATGTAAAACTACCCTTTTGAAAATAAGTTAAAATGTATGTTAACCTTAATTCGGGCATTCACTGTACCACTGGGCAATCACTATCTCGGTTACCCTATAAGGACGCGACAAGTAACGTCATTAGAAAAAAAAGTAAACCAAAGTAAGTGTTAGAAATATTGTATTGCACTCTGAAAAATCCAATTTACTTGGATCTAAGTCTGTAATGTTTATTTCTCTTCAAAAATATCATATTTTTCGCCACAATCAGTGTAAATAGGTGGCGGCGCTAGTTTCATTCGTATAGCCGCTTAAGAAACCGTAATGTCCCACTGCAGGACAAAGACCTCCCTACCCTTTCCATCTACTCCGGTCCTGGGCTTAAAATTAAAGTTGGTACATAGTTTTATTGTAAATAAATTTAAAATCCCTGTAACTTAGTCTTATTTCATCCAATAAAATTTTATTTTATCATACATGTAACTTTTTAGCGTGAGGACGCCAGGGTTAAGATTAAATCATATTTTTAACCCTGATACCAAGTCAAATTTTATTCAATTAGTTATATCTCTTCCTTGTATTGAGACTTTAAATAGTTTAGTATCGCGACCGTGGAATAATAAGGAACATATCATAGCGATCCTTCTCTGTCAAGGTTAATGGAAGGTTGTGTAATATTGAAACCTGTTTTGGCAGCCGATCGCAAATTACTTTTACAATCGCGTTTTGTTGAATATTAAGAAAAATTAATGGGGAAAATAAAATATAACTTAACGAAGATAATTTGATTACCTATCTAAAATTTTAGAAACGCTAGGACCGGTTTATGAAAAAAAAATACAGTGTTTTGTTATCAGAAAAAATTGTTTTAATTGGTTGATGCGGATATGGTAAAATAAAAAATATGAATGAAGAATTAGAGTTATTAAAGTAAGTACCCGCAAACTCATGTATGAATGTGTCTTAACGTCGTGTGTCTGCTGTCTGGGCCTTACGACGTTAAATGTCACACTTGTGTTTGTTTAGTGTCTGGATGTTATATAATGTACCTATTTAAGTATTTTAATTATGTTTCCTCTGTTGTCTGATATCTGTAACACAAGTGCTTAAGCTACTAGTACGGAGTCAGGTCAATATGAGATGTTGTTATTATTATTATTTATTTTAATTTTATTATCAACTTGACCTAAATGATAAATCGTAAAAACTACTTTTCCTACACCTTGACTAGGTTTATTTCACAAAGTGAATTTCCAGAAAGTATTTATGAACTTTAATTCAAAACCATTGTATTCAAATGGAGGTTTTTCGCGAATAAAACGTATTCATCGTTATTAATCTGATTCATTACAATACTGGAGTGAGTCACGTAGTCATTGACAAGAGAATTACGAATAGAGAAAAAAAGTAAAGTATCAGTACTACATGTCCACCACTGTAGGTAGGTCACAATGCTTCCAGATAGATATCAAGCCATCTCTACTATGATGGGATTAGGCTTAATCACCACGCTTGCCTTATGCGGATTGGTAATCACAAATCCAAGCTATGTTAAAAAATCTAAACATGCCTTTTGATCGACCCGGGATTCGGACCCTGAGATCACGGCTCAGCACTTAGGCCACTAGACCAAGCGGGGCAAAAATAATGTACATAATAACAATCAATTTTAGCGCCCAAAATAAGAAAATATCCTGTCTAAAGACCGATTTACACTTCAATAAGTTACAAAAGCGAGTTAAGATCATTTTGCTGTGTGAGCGACAAAAATGACTTAACTCGCCGGATGAAGCAACTTAACTCGCTACTCTGTACTTATTGAAGTGTAAATCGCCTCTTTATGGGGAAACCAAACTAGAATGAGGACTATGATGAAACTATTTACTTGTTAAACTTAGTAAGTGGTAGGTAATATTTACCTAAGTAAAGGAATAATAATGTTTTTTTTTTGTTTTTTATGCCTCGTTGTATTTACAAATTACGTGTCATTATCTACTGTTGAATCAAAATGGGAAATTGTTGCTATCATTTTACACGGTGTCCAGTGATTAACCTTTAGGAAGGCAAGGTAAAATCAATTTCCACAATAAACTTTGTAAGGTAAGATTTATTCATTTCGGTGGTTTTTGTAAGATATATAAATTTATGAAATCAATTTGCTGAGTGTCAGGAAGTTATCATAATGCTAATGGATACATGAAAACTTTTCATTAGTCCATTTATTTGGCAACCTCACCAGAGGTATATTCAACTTTTAACATTTTAGTATTGTAATTCTAATTGTTTTAATGCGATATCGAATAATTAAAGAAAAACACAGAATAACCCTTAGGCGTCAGTATGATATCAACTGATATCATAACATAATAATTTTAATATAAGATCGGCGGACAACTGTATCGGTTACACAATGCCAATTCCTCACAAAGCAAACCGAAACGTATATCAACACAATAAAGTTTAATTTCAGATGAGCAATAGAAGATGTCAGAGCGTGATTCTGCAAGAGATTAGGGACTTTAAGTGCGTGTGGTTAGAGTGTGGATTAGTTTGCGTGGTAGCTCGGAAGTTAAGCAATGTGGCGAAAGTGTTTGAGACTCGTTGCGCCGGCGCCGCATTTTTTACTCTCACCGTTGCTTCGGTCACGGGTCGCCCGTGCGTCCGCGGCGAGGGCCGTTTCTGAACAATTAGCCTCCATCGCGAAAGAAAACAATAATACGTTTATTGTAAGGAGAACAGTGCCCTGGGATGTTACATAAAAGGTTTCGTCTTGGTGGCTATAAAGATTAATGTTCACTATATCTCTCTGATCTCGGCGTATCATTGCGGAACGCGTCCGAAAAAACGGCTATGGCATAAATTCACGGGTTTTTTAATGAAAAATTTATGTATTTACGTAAAATTATTCATGATACGCTTGCACAACATCTCATTTGTTGCAAAATATTTCTTATCTAATCATGTATATCCTACCAAACACACACTCAAAATAAAAATACACACAAGTATTTATACATCATCAGATATCAGACTGGAAATGTTCTAGGAAAATACCAATATAATACACACTTACTCGGGTCCTCAGCCCTCTGTGATCTGTGACCTCTTTATGGATCCGTGGCACACATCTACGTTCCGGCCCTTCTGTGAGGAAGACGGCGCAGACTTTATTTATATTTTTTGTCTAACACTCATCATCAGCAACCCACACTCGTCCACTGCTGGACATAGGTCTTCCCTAATGTACGCCACCGCTCCCGATTTTCGGCCACTCTCATCCGGCCCACACCAGCCAGCCTTAGAATGTCATCATCCCATCTTGTCGCAGGGCGTCCAACACGACGCTTACCGAGTCGCGGTCTCCACTCAAAGACTTTTCGGCTCCAACCGTTGTCAGTTCTGCGGCTAATGTGACCAGCCCACTGCTACTTCAGTTTGCTAATTCGTTGAGCTATGTGAGGTGACTCTGGTTCTCTGTCGGATTACATCATTTCTGATGCGGTCCTTCAGAGATGCTCCGAGCATAGCCCCTTCCACACATAGCAACACATTTTTGCTTCTGAGTGTTTATTATCAGTGATCGTAATAGGCAGGTAGGTAATCATCGCATGCGGCTTTCCAGTAAGTTTTTAACTTAAAACCAAAATACGGTGACCCAACCTTTAATACCGTATAAAGATAAAACGAAAGTCTTAAAATTTTTACAATCGTGATATTATAATATTAGCCTGAAAGCTTAGGATGAAAGTACACCAGAAACAACTTTTACCTGACAGCAGCCCAATCGCGAAAATATCACCTGTCCCAAACATGATTGGGGCAGATATCTAGGCTGATAGAAGTGTTGCAAAAACTATAAATCGGTCTTGATTCTGAAGTATTGCGCTTGACTTATATAATACTTTTTGCAAGATTTTTTACCGTGGGAGAGCCACTCTTCGGCATGAATGGGCCGGCTCGAAGTAAACCGGAGTTAAGCAGCGTCTGTGCTAGACTTGGGATTAAATGTTATTTTTGTTTAACATGTGAATAGTTAATGCTAATAAAAAATAACCGGCTATCTTAATTGTTATTTGTTATAACTTGTAGTATCTGGGGGCACGGCAGTGCTCCCGCCAAGTCGAGCAAAAAAAAAAAAAAAACCAGCACGGCCGTACCATCTTTTCTCGCAGCAATTCAGGCCCTTTTCGACCCCCTGTAACTTCTTTGTCGATAAAACTAGAAGTTTGAATTTTTAGTAACCATGCAGGCATTGTAAAGACACGGTTTTTTTCAAAATTTCATTCAATTTGCACTAGTAGTTTAAGAATTATAACGGGTCAAAGTTTCTTCATTTTGTCACTCACTGAGCACTGACTGACTGACTCACCGATCACTTCTAGCAGACCTAGAACCTTCAAATTTACACTAGAAGTATCGTTTGGGGTATGAATCAAGGAAAAACTCAAATATTTTTAAATTTTGATCCAGTTTTTCTAGATGGTTACCTATCTTAAATTCGAATTTTTGAAGTACGAATTTCATTATGGCGAAAACGTTTCGCCACCTTTTTGTTTTTCCACATTTTCATTTGACCGAAAAAACGATTGCCATATAGCTGATATTCCGATTATCAAATGACATATTTTTGTAATCTATCCGTTTTTAAAATATCACTCAACCTTTGATAGATAAACATAATTTAGACAAATTAGTTTCCAGAAAATCGTTTTCTATGTTATTAAAAGACAATAAGTTTATATAAAATACATATCATAAGTGTTTTTATATTATCTTCAATAATTATCTGACAAGTATGTGGCTCAGGTGAATCATGCAGCAGCATTCAAGCATGCATGCAGGAATTCAAGAAGGCATGCAGCATGAATGCAACCGGGCATGCATGCAGGCATGCAACCAGGCATGCATGCAGGCATGCAACCAGCATGCAGCAGGCATGCAACCAGGCGTGCATGCAGGCATGCAACTGGGCATGCAGGCATGCATGCAGCATGCATTTTTTCTGTCACGGCTCCGGCGCTGCAAGGCTTCGGCGGTCCCACGCGAGCTTATCGTCGCAGATGATTCTCGTTCGTCAGCGCAGCCTCGGCTTATTGGCCGGCTTCGCCGGCCAGCCTCAGCCGCGGTGGCGAACAAAAACCACCTGCTCCTCAGCTCGCGGGCCGCCTCGCCCTTCCGCGCCTACGCGGGTTTGAATTACACTCTAGGGGTAGGGCAGACAGACTACGTGGAGTCGGTTTGCAGCGATTCGCTTCTGTCAATACATTTTGTAGCGCAAAATCAAACACTAAATAAACCTATTTCTCGTTTGCAATAATAGGAGAAAGGTTACTTCGACCTTTAAGTAATATGTCTAGAATAAAAAAATATTGTAAGTAATACATCTGTAAAATGAAAAAAGAGCTTTTGAAAATCGGCATTAGTTTTTCTGGAAAATGAAACATATGTAAAATAATTTAGTTGCATACAATGTTTTTCTAGATATATTAACTTCAAAATAACTTTGTACTCCTATACAAATACCATACCCATATATAGGATTACCACGTTATATTTGCAGTTCAATAGCTGGTAATAATTTTCTACAAAACAGTTTGGTATTTGTATAGGAGTACGATGGCCAGCACATCAAGTTACTACAATCTGTCAAATTTCTTCAATCGAACCTCACTTTTATGTCCAAACGTGTTTGGTTCAATATCAACTGAGGAAATTTGACAGATTTGTAGTAACTTGATGTGCTGGGTGGTCTAATTGAAGTCACTTTGAGACTCAACCAAAGGATTGAGAATGCCATTTCCTAATTTGAAGTGACCATTCTTCGTTTGAGACCGATGGAAGTTGTTTTGACAGGACTTGTCTCAGACCCTAATTTGAAAGCATAAAATGACATTCGTAAAATTGAATTTGACAGCTCAAGTCTCGGGGGTTTTATGTCAAATTTTACGATAACTCAAAAGGTGTTGTACTTCGTTTGAACATTTCATACATACATCGGAAGATTAGAAATTTTATTAATTAATCTATTATTTGTCATATAAAAGTTACGATAAGAGTTTACTAGCAAATTAGGTACTTAACAAATACCTGTAAAGTTAGTTTAAAGGAAATAATGGTAAATAAATAATAGTTATTATGTCTAGAAAAAAATGGTCATGTATCTATTATATACTTAATAATTTGTGATTTTTTGCAGTGAAACGGCTGGTAGAGTTTAGAGAGATTCCTTTTGAAGAGCCATTGTGAGGATATGGGTGCCCTTTTATGTAATAATTAGTTGTGGTTGTGGGGATTCATGCATCTGGTCGAGGTATGTACCTTACCTACTTATATTTACCTAACATAAACTAGACCTATACCTACCTATCGTTTTATCTCATTCAAAATCTCATACCGAAAGGTTAAATAAAGTTATGGATAGGTAACTCAAGTACTTAGGTACCTACACTAAGAAATTTAGAACTTACCTAACTATTCCTAAATAAAGACAATATTTTTTATAATAATAGACGTTATATATATAACTGAAAAATGTAGGTATTGGTTTTTTTATTTAATTTTTTTGTTTATTGCAAAATAGGCAGACGAGCATGCGGCCCATCTGATGGTAAATGATATTTAACCCCCATGGTAACCGTAATGGTACCAATATTTTGATAAACTATCAATATTTTTTAACTATATCAAGATTAGTAGAATACGATAGTACTGACCTGGTACTCCTTGCATACTTCAGGGATTTTCTTATAGTGCGGTATGGTCACATCTGATAACTTCTTTTGGACTCTCCCGAACAACACTTTGGGAAAGTCTGGCTTATGATACCTGGAATGTACAGTTACGAGCACTAATAAGTATATAACTTCATTCAAATATGAACCTTATAGTCTCTGACATAAGATTCGAGGTGTTTACATTATATTGTACGGGACTGTACATTGTACGGTGGCCAGCACATCAAGTTACTACAATCTGTCAAATTTCTTCAATCGAACCTCACTTTTATGTCAAACGTGTTTGGTTCAATATCAACTGAGGAAATTTGACAGATTGTAGTAACTTGATGCGCTGGCCACTGTACTTGTTATTATGCTATACTAGCTTTTGCCCGCGACTTCGTTCGCGTGGACTTCAGGTTCGTAGAAACCTCAAAAATCGTAGCCTACGTGTTATTCTGATGTATGAGCTATATTGTGGTAAAGTTTCATTCAAATCCATTCAGTAGTTTTTACGTGAAAGAGTAACAAACATCCATACATCCATACTTACAAACTTTCGCCTTTATAATAGTAATAGGATAGGATAGCTCGAGTACCTATATGTATATTGCCAACTTTAAAATAAATAGCAGTTACCCGCGACTTCGCGTGGATAGTATCTTTTTTTTATGTGATAGTAGCAGGCGAGCAGGCGGATCACCTGATGGTAAGCAATTGCCG
>JABMDO010001746.1:0-12143 GCA_014851415.1 Cnaphalocrocis medinalis
TGTAAGAAGATAACCTTGTGGTAATCTACAGGGTGTATCTGTGAACATTTACATCCCTTTAACCACGTGTTCTACCAACCATTCTAAACAACATTTGTTCTATGACTTTTGAAAATTCGCATAAAAAATTTTCATCTTTCCATACAAAGACGGTCACGTGACTTGGTCATTTTGTATGGGGAGTCGAAAATTTTTTCGAGGAATATAGAAAAGTTGTTGAACAAATGTTGTTCAAAATGGTTGACAGAACACGTGGTTAAAGGGGTGTAAATGTTCACAGATACACCCTGTATACCTATATGGCGAGATACTGCGCCACATAGCTATCATCCAAATATTTAAGGCACTCAAACCTCGCCTACAAATATCTCAAATGGAGCTGTTGATTTATTTGGAGCGCGTCACTATTGGAGATGTTTTATAGTGGCTCAGTATATTGGCTCACCTCAGCTTAATGATAAGCAAAAGCAGAGCCTACGTTACAGTTACAACGGACGTGACGGCACGGCATCACATCCGTTGGCACTGTCATACTGTCCCGCGAGATGCTTCTTCACGCTTCGTTTTAAGGAGTCCATATTGTAGGACAGAGGAAACACATGCGACGGCAGCGATATTCATATAGCTACAATTCTATATATATTCGCTACTTATACTGTATAGTGAACCTTCATAAAACCAAGGCAGCTAAGAAATACAATAGAACAATGCAAATATGCCTACCATCCTTTATGATGCCAGTGTAACAGAGAAAGAGACACTTTCACATTTAAAATATTACTAAGAAAATAAAAAATATACGAAGCTGGACCAGAGTGGTCATAAAGCTAAGTCACAGTAAAAAAATATCAGTATCAAGACACCTTATTACAAATCGCGATTGCCGTTACTAAAGTTCATGGTATCTCGTTCCAACACGAAATGTTTAAAGGAGCTGGACTGGCTTAGTTTTGGTTATGTTTTATGGCATTCTGTAAGAAGGGTTAGAAGAATAGAATAGAATAGAATAGAAAAATATTTATTCAGTGTAATCACAGACAAAATAGAGTATTACATAAACAAGACACCAAAAAGGCATGGTTAGAAAGCTATGGCTAGCGTTTCTCTAGCCATCTAGTAAATGGAAACTTAAAATTCCTCCCTGTCTAGGTTGCTCTTGATTGGCCACGAGATTTCGGGTGAAATTGTCGATAATGCATTCTTTACGCGAATTTTCAACAAACTGATACCAACGAACGACTTATGTACTATCGGAAACTCTTCCCTGTTAGTGTCCTCGATAGTACATAAGTCGTTCGTTGGTATACTTTACACTGTGACTGTATATTGCCAGCCCTATTACTCGTCCTAAATATATTACGATGTTCGGAAGGCTTAATTCGGACGGGGAAAGAACTTGATGTTTTCCTTATAGAAAGGAACGGTGCAAAAACTCTTGTGTATTTATTCAATGATGAACTAATGATACTAAATTAGAAACGTTTCAGAAATAAAATCGTATATAACTGGCAAAAAGGAATAAAAAATAAGGATTAAAAACTAGGTGAAAAAAATCTTTCTTTTAGATTAGATTGGAAGTTATTATGTTTTTTTTTGTGATAGATAACAGACGAGCAGGCGGATAATCTGATGGTAAGCAATTGCCGCCACTCATGGACACTTGCAACACCAGTGGACT
Organism: Cnaphalocrocis medinalis; assembly: GCA_014851415.1. NCBI lineage: Eukaryota > Metazoa > Arthropoda > Insecta > Lepidoptera > Crambidae > Cnaphalocrocis > Cnaphalocrocis medinalis. Next base: position 1,679 of record JABMDO010001746.1, read on the forward strand.
TACAATCTTTTATCCCCTTCCCCCCCGGGTGGGCCTCCGGTACCCTCACTCACTCGGCGAAACACAGCACAGATGATTGGACTGTTTTGTTTTCAGAGTTTAACAATTCTTATGTTGCAGTAACTTTTTAAAAATAGGTTATAGTAACATCTAATGACCACATTTAGGTAGTGATCCGTACATTTTAAAATGCCATTTTATGTTTTTCGAAGTAGTTATCAGATTAAATTGTACTTACTTAAATTGTTATTGCTAATCACGTTTATCTGATGACAAGTTACAATTTATTTACGAGTTTATTTAAGTGCAATAACTAAACGTTCTATTGGTTCGATTGAAATTCCCGTCAAATCCTAAAAGCAAGCGTAGTACTCCTAGGTATACCTACATAGGTATGTATGCGGACTAAAAATAATTAAAAAAAAAACTAAAATATCAGCTTTACTGTCCCAGTGCAGGGCAAACCAACATAAAAATCTACCTATCGCTACTATGATGGGATTACGCTCCATCACCACGCTCGCCTGATAAAAATATTTAAAGTGATGTAAAACCCTTCACCTTTGTGGAAGCAACCCTTACAATCGATTGAAAGCTCGTTACAAAGGTCCGCAACAAATTAAAGGCATTCGGGTCATAATCAAAATGAGTTCTTGAAAAAAAAAATTAAATGTAAGTCAACATTTTGATTTATAATTTACCATTTATTTTAACATAACGAATTAACAATCATAGAAAATTATCACCATAGCTCAGTCTCAATTATTTATGGAGTAAATAATTTTTTATTATTATTTGCATCTACAGAAAAGACTAATTAGTCTACAGAAAATAACAAAATTATACTTTTTACTATTTAAGTGTTAAAAATATTATCAAATATTCTTGCTATAATAATCATTACAAGTTATGTGTTCTTAATTATTTTCAATAATAACTAAAAATCTAATAGTACCTCTAAAAAAAAATAACAAAATATGTCTACAGGTGGGACATATCCTTCTGTAGACAAGGAAAAAAACGGCGTCATCTTCGGAATCTTTCCAGAAAGGATAGAGCCGGTCATTTTTTTTAACACAATATCGGCAGAATGATCAGTAGGTATCATCTGAGCCTTCAACTGGCGGAATTCTTTTCTTCGATCTCGCATTTTTGAAGAACAGGTAAGTACCTTCTTCAGGTGTCAGCCTATCACTAAATCCAGGAGAAATCTGCAGATGCAGATTTGCTACTGGGTGTTTAAGGAACTTCTGGGATCTGAAGAACTGGTGGTGATAAGCGGAGCGTTTGAGGTTGGAGGAAATGCAACTGAGATTTGTGAAGTGTCTGGTTTATAATCGATGCGTATTGCTCCCAGTTCAAAATGTATACTTTTAATTTGTGTGTTACAAGTTAGCAGCTTAAAACATCTAACACGAATAATTTGGGGTTCATCCCTATTCCAAATCAACTGTTGTATTTTCACGTGTACCCCTAAATTACCGCAAAATACTTTTGTCCAAAATGTTCTCTGCGTACACCTTGTCCACAGAGAAGATTTCCACATGAGAGGACGTTTTCCATAGTATTCAATAGATAAAAAATAATATTTGATCTTAGAAGACGAGGGACAGACCATGCGCATATCACTCCTTTGAATCTATAATAATAATATAATCAGTAAGCAAAATACATTATACTTACTTTTTTTACGGACATTCAAGGAAAGACACATGAAAAGTTACAAAAACTTGTTCAAAGCTTTTAAAACTATAAAGTTGTCGTTACTTGCGCGCGTTTTCAGTCTAAATCCTCTCCAGCATATGACAGACCATTACATTTTTCCAACATCGAAAAAAAATACGTTACGATACGTTTAGTAGAAATAAAATTTGACAGATTTTAGACGTCCGCAGGAGGAGACCATGAAAACTAAGAACACGTTGTTTAATTAATTTATTTCCGGGTAAACAAATGTCGTAATTTTATGAGTATGATATTATACATACTAAACTATTTGTCAGACCGAAAAACATAAAAACAAAAATATTTAATGAAAAGTAAGTATTTTTTATACTCATCTAAAGTGATGAACTTCGCATCTGAACAGTCTACAGGAGGGGACTTTTATAATTAAATGTGAAAAAAATTCTAGCTCTAAGACATTTTTTTTTATGATTCTCGTTCATAAAATGGAGAAGCAAAGACAAATTTTCAAATTATAAAAATACACGCGATAGTTAAGTATTTAATAGCCATTTTACGGTAAGCGAACTGAATTTTTCGCTCTTTTGATTATGACCCATTCCGATTACGAATAAGTTGTCTCCACAAAGTTACTTTCATTCAAACGAGTTTAAGAAAGTTACCATTTCCGTTACAGTTGTACGTAGTATTTTACGACGAGGTCACAAAGAAACTTCCGAAGAGGTGGTACGCACAAGCGCACTGGTACTAACTAAAATGAAATACATTTATTTCCATGAACAAGACATGAAATAATTTTTGTGCGAAGAATATCCTAAGATATTCTGTACACTGTACATGCATTTGATCGTAATGTCCGCCGGTACTATGCACGAATCATTATCTCAACAGTTTCAGGAATTATCCGAAAAGACCAGATCCAAAGCGTTAGGGACGCTAACTTTTTAACCACATTCTGAGATCGTCTCATATAAGGAATCTGGTGTCAATTTGAGAGTAATATCGGCTTTAGGATTTCTGCGATTTATAAGAATTACTCTTACAGTAGGTATTGATTACGTCTTTGCTCACATGAACGTATTAATAATATTTTATTTAAAAGTTTTAATAGACACTTTCCAGTATCTGAAGTTGTACTCACATACCAGAAAATGCGTGTCCAGTATTTTGATACAAAACCCATACCCAATCAAACTCTACTTAATACATCTCTCTATCACTATACCATGTGTTTCAGCACCATTTTCTCAATGTTCCTCTATATATAATACGAGTATGTCAGGTGCATATTTCGGGTTAATCAGCTTAGGACCCGTTCGTTGTTGATATTCAATATATTGGCATAAACGGCACGAGAAATTTTGTAATGCGGATGTTGGTTTTTCCTAACACGCCGCCCCATGATATCAATGTTGCAGGTAATTAAAGAAATTCGCAGTTTTAGGGCCGATTTTTTATCCGTAGTCAAACTGAACTAATGCGCTTCCTCTGACCGGAGAACAATGTCCGATCCTCTAATAAACATATTGCAAATTGACTTTATTATTTGGAAGCAGGAAGTCCGATCTCCTAGACTCAAACATATTGCAGTCCAATCGGACTTTATTCTTTGGAGCTGCAGTCGAATGACTTAAAAGTCACCAATATGGTCAAATTGCCGCGTCACAACCGACTGCGTCTACGAGCGAGACTAGTGTAAAGTTTCATTGTCATCAGTGTCATTAGTTTAGAAACGCTCGCTATATTGTATTAAGTATGTTGTAGATAAAACGAAAATCCAAAAACATTGATTGGATTACTTGTGCACGTGACGTAGGTACGAATGAAAACTGCGGATTCCTACAAAATGCCTGCGACATCCATACAAATTATGGAAATAGAATATTATATATTTATATATTTTATTTTATTTAAAAACGAGTTAAATAGGATATACACAAGGTAATTAATACCTAAGTATCTATAGGTACTTAAAATTATAGTGATTTTACCATAGTTCAAAAGTTTGAAACTTAATGTCATATACTAAAAACAAAAAAATCGCTGGATCTGCTTATGATTTATACCCAAATATGTATTAGATTTTATTATTCTTTTTGAAATGAAGATAAAGACCGCGAAAGATTAAACTTCAATTGAATTATTTATAATGTGTCAATAAAGTCGTGAAATTTATAACCGCCGCCTATGTCATAAGGTACGGTAAGCCATCTATCTTTTAATAACTTCTATAGACAACGACAAGCCTTATAGGTAAACCGAAAACACGAAACGCTTGCGCGATGTAATTGGACACAGCGCCATTCTATTGGTCATTTCTGAATTATGGTCCCGAAGCGAAGTGAGTGCGGGCCACTAGTTAGTTATAAAACATGTGAAATCCGTTGGTTTCCTAAGTATCTATTTTCTTGATGCATTACACCTAACTCCGTGTTTTAAAAAAGTGAAGAGCGAAAATTCATTTCGCGAATTTTAAGTCCCCGACAAGAGTCATTGTGTCATTCCGTTCCACATAATGCCTGAGATTCCTCCGATTGAGAAACGCGATAAAGGAAGGAAATGAACAATTAACTAAAACAGATTTCTTCATTTTTGTTCGCTTTCATGAACCCTTAAATTAAACAGGCGTTCCTTATAGGCAAAGACCAGACAATGTTATTAGATAGAAAATTCATTGTTTCACTAATCTAAAACACCTAGGTAAATCTATTTATTTTTAGTAGTTATAGTGTGTGTGTGATTAGGGCAAAAAATTAAATATCAAGCCAAGGTAGTATTTTTTTCGGATCTGGGGGTCTACTCCGCCAAACGATATCGAATTATTCGTAACGATACGTCAAGTTCATACAAAAACCCTACTCTAACATAAGCTTAAATACAAATAATTGAATTTGACAGCTTCACAAACGTCAAATCGACGAACATTCCGACGACGTCTCTGATGGTATCGTTAAGAGTATCGTCTCGAGATCAAAGATTTTACACTTCCAATATCTTTGCTCGAGATAATCGAGATTTGACGTTTGTGAAGCTGTCAAATTCACAACGTCAAATCTCGATATCTCGAACCTCAAATGTCCAAGGGTGGGGTCAAACGGACGACCTCTAGCTTTTGGGGCAGGGTCATGCCGGTCACTACCAAATGCATCATCGGCCCAGTCGTATATAAACTTTGTGGTCCATAGTTAGTTAACTCTTTATAAACGTTATATAAAGAAGGTATATTTATCCTTGTTTAACGATAATTTAACGCTATCTTGCGTCTCTGAGCGGCGCCAATCAGCTCGTTACACGCGTCGTGTTAAACGAATTGAAACAATCGAATCGCCGGATTACTAAGTGAAATCGCAAAATTGAGAGAATGCATTGTCACGTAAAACGCACACGTTTGATTTGGTCCACGGCCCGCAGCGAAAGGGGCTTACGAGGAACAAGCTGATTAAATATCTGGTATGCACGGGTCGTCTACCCATGTATCCGTGCGTACCAGATACTTTACATTCATTACACTGCTTCTATCTTTAGGATACGATACCTACAGCGGCTCACAAGTGCTGTTTTTTGAATTTAAGATATCTTATTACATACCAGCTTGTGTAAGCACGATCTAAAGCGATTACTGTACTAAAGCTTTTTTTTTTTTTTTTTTTGTTTACCCAGGGGAAATGCGTTACGCATACCCGCCACCGGGGGTGGACGGTTATGTCGGACTCCCCCCGCTGAAGGCGGGGGTTTACCGGACTAAAACCCCTGGGACTCCCCTCCATCGTCCATATTTGGAAGATGTCCTGGGTCCAAGCACGGAGCCTAGGAACCACAACATCTTCCGGGACTGTACTAAAGCTTATGTTTATGCCACCCCAACAATGTTAAAGGGTGATTGAAACGAATATGGTTCAGAGCTTAGTCTTAGATCATGTTCTGTAAAGAGAGGGATATATCCCCCTAATAACCAGTATACACTGAATAAATGGTTTTGTAATTTGTGAGTCTTACGTTTTTACAAGTCATATCTAACCAATAGAATCGTAACATATTGTTGAAAGTTAGTTATTGATTTTAACAATAATGATATAATAATATCATACATACAGAGTTAATTTTTGCATTAATAGCATTTCCTACATTTTTCTTCAAAAGTATTACAGTCATCATCATATCATAGTCACTGCTGTGCTGCATATAGAGGTATTATTGCATGTACATTGTCGAATTTAATAATATTTAAATTTACAGACACATTTGCTTGTAACACGAAATTGGCTAATAATAATTTAATGCATAATTACGTATAAATGAAATCACAATTCACTAAGTAGTATTAAATTCATCATTACAAACAAGTAACTAGGTCAGACTATCGACCCAAAGTTAAGCTAGCTTCCGATAATTCATAGAACTCCCATTCTAGGTCGGCCCTGGTCGCCTATCATTAGCTTGGAGTCCGCACAAATCCTTTCCAAACCTTGGACGGCCAACCCTCAGGTTATAAAAAGCTAATAGAATTAGAAATAACATTTATTCAGTTTCGGTCTTGTGCCAATTCCGACCAATCATGCACGTTTAACAGGTTAAGGTCATTGGCGACTTCGTCCCACCAGCAGGCCTGTCCCACTCCGCATGTAGGTAGGTATCAAACTTGCAAGTACATGCGGCTGCCCGAGCGAGCGGCGACGCATGCGCGACAGTTGCTTGCGATAGAAAGAGAACGCACTTCTAGGTATGAATAATTTTAGGTATTGAACGCGGGGTCGCAATTTCAACTTTATGCTATGGTAGCCTGAGTCTTTATTTTCTATAAACTGTTTTTAGGAGTGGGCTTTCTGTACTTGTACTATTAAGTATTCTGTGCCACCAGCGACAAAGTAACAAAAGACCCACCTAGAATCGCTGAGCCAGCGTAGTAAGTTATTGTTATTATTCAGTTTAAGTCCATACAGACCATATTTTATGAATGTCAAATTATTGCGTAATCTACCTCTTACAACTTGGGAGAGCCACGCATTGGCATAAATGGGCCGGCTCGAATGGAATGATATCACGGGCTCACAGAAGACCGGCCTGAAGCAGCGCGTTGTTTTATCGAGTGAGTGAAGGTACCGTAGGCCCGATTGGGGGAAAAGGGGATTGGGGGTAAGTTGAAAGCGCACTTGTAACTTTACTGGTGTTTTAGGATAGGTACTATGGGAAGCGGCATTCGCTTAGGGGGCGCTCCGATTCCACATGAAAAAATCTACCGAGAAGAACCGGCAAGAAACTCCTCTCCTCAATTTTTAGATTCGAGCTGGTCCGATCATTGCAATTTTTATTTGTATACAACATTGTATGTCTACTTTAAAGGATGATGCTCAATTTTTCACATAATTTGTAATACAGAAGTAACTTTCATATTTTTGGAGGTATTAAGTCCCATCTGGTACGCACGGATGGCCTTGTTGTCATCAAAAGTTTTAGGATACTTTATGAAACCGATCTTAAGCAAGTGCGGGTTTGATTTTGCATCTTAGAGTTTCGTATACGTAAAAATTCAGCCTAATATTGTATAATTAATTTTACCGTTACTAAATAAAACTTCTTTTGTGCTAATATTTGTCTTATAATACCTCAAAACAGTCTTGAAAACGGTTTTTTTAGGGGAGTTTCCATCTTTTATAACCAATGGGGTTATGTATGATGATAACCTATGACATAAGTAGTTGTAGCGCCATCAATTAATATAATATCATGACTTAATTGGTCCTGTAATGACAGGACCATGTCTTTATCAAAATAAAAACAGGTACTTAAAAATATATTTTAAGTCTTAAAAGGGCCTAATCGCTCAATATTTGTGGTCCATTTTCATGTTTTATTAGTACAGTCGAGTTTAAAAATATGTATACACTTTAGGACCTTGTCACAGTACATATGTATAAGAAAACGACTTCCACTTTCTATAAATATGTATTGTGACAAGGTCCTAAAGTGTATACATATTTTTGAACTCGACTGTACTTTATACGTTTTTCTTCTTGGAAAGGGTCTTTATAGACATATAAAATTTAAGGGTTTTTATCTATTAAAGGACGGAACCCTGCTCGTAAGCAATCTTTTTCGTCGTTATATTTTCTTAAGATGTAAGTATGTACAAAAATGTACGGTGAACTTTATTAAATTGTAATTATACTCGTCTTTACTTCCTACGTGATATGCTTGTACCTACATACTTATTAAGGCTTGCTGCTAATTCATACTGAAGCGTGACTCTTCCACGGTGAAGGTTGCGAGTTTGGCCACTAGCGTCATTTTATTCAGATTATTATTCTTTCTTGTTTTATCGTTGTATAATTTAGGTTAGTCAGAGTTATAAAAAAAATTGGTAGGTAGGTTTTTCGAATAAGAAGAATAAGTATAAACCATTGTTCACAATGTATAGTGCTGTTCGTCGTATCCACGTCCCGAGACTCCTTGAAATAAGAGCGATTTTTCTTTACACGGAAGTCATGCTTCTTACGAGGGAACACTTTATATAAGTAGCCTCAATAAGCTTAAGACATTGCAGCCTTGAATCGACTGATGGTCTGAGTGCAAAACAATTTCGCATTTCGGAGGAACATTTAGGTTGTTGGGTTGATAGTCATTGTTGGTCACTTAAACCTTTAGACAGGTCGGAAATTCAAATAAAAACTTTTCGACTGGATGAATGGAAGTGCATTTGGTAGTGGTAATGACTGCGTCATACGCCAAAGGTACTCAAGACAAACATTCGTGTGGTGAACACTTACATACATTATTTATCGTATAATCGATTCTACATTAAACAAATTCGATTGTGACTTAACATGTAAAGATATGCAAGCATCGAGATATTGCAACATGACGGGTTAAGCGCATTGACGGTTTAATTCAAAATGCAGCATCCACGCGTTGTTGGCTTACACAGTACAGTTTAAAAGCTGTTTAAATTTCAAGCGATGCAAAGCTACGTCGAATAGTTTAACTCATATTTACATGCGAAAACCGGACTATTGAGTGCTCGTGTTTACTGTTAATATGACTGGTTGGTTTCACCATTAAAGTTGTGTCGGTGTTTACAGAAGAGCGCAAAGGAAAGGACAGTACAGACACCGAATATCAGGGCAACCGAAATTTCACAGAACTTTATACATTTATGCAAATATTAAAATTTGATCTTTGCATTGGTGCGTGTAAAATACCTACGTGAAAATTTCTAAAACAATAATAACTTGTTGCATTTTAGTAGGTAGACGTTTTTTCATTGTAAGAAAATGGGTAGAACAATGCTTGGCTTTTATGATGACTTTTAAGACTCTAACAATATTTTTTTTATCTTTACATAGGTACCTATTCTAAGTGTAGTATATCTGATTATTTATTTATTTCTTTATAATTATTATCGTATCTTTATATAATATTGATATTATTGTGTTATAATATTTTATTTTTACTTGATTAAATTGCGTCAATCAATTGATCACTTCTGTATGGGAGGAGTAGTCGGTTAAAAAGCACAGTGTACTTATCTATCTATTTATAATGTCCCGAGCAAATACCATTTATAAAGACAATGTTTACCCATATTTTGTGCTTTTAAATAATATACCTAACTTTGTTGCTTTACTGTCAATTTTGTATACAGTAGACAAGCAAGTTGTTTTTCCTAACTACTCTTAAAAATACCCTTTCAGCCCAACTCTTCACTGAAGAACAGATTAAATAATAATGAGTTAGAGGCAAAGTGATGACATGAAATCTCTCAAGGAAATTGCTCGAGGTACTCGCCTTTAGTCTTGAGTTTGCATAATGAAATATTGTATTATAGAGGAGGCGGCCAAATAAGGATACTCTAGCACCTCTTGAGAAAGAGTTTATTGTTGCGTTTCTTTAGGATAATCTGCATAAAATGGGGAAAGTCGTTAAAGCTGAGTACGTACTGTATAATATAACAAACATTTACCATATTTGAATAACGTATTCGAACTAGCTTACCCTGTGGTTTAACTGAAACAAAAAATGTTTCTATGAATAACTTGTTATGTCATTAATTATAACATTTAATAACTTACTTTATACATCTGAACCTATACAAAACATACATTCACAGCCCACGAAAACAACGCAGTAAAATAAAAAAAAAAAACCATTCGCCCCCAACTCGCATAATTATTCAGAGAATCACGCCGATGGCTAATTACAAAGAGTTGAATGGGCTTTTGACTAGTGAAAGGAAAGAAAAAAAAAACAATTATGAACGATACAGTGGCCACCGCGAGGCCGGGTGCGCGTTGTCACATCTGTTGGGGGATTAAACTGATAATTATTCGGGAGTAATTATGGATTTGCGTTTGTAATGCGCGATTTGTGACTTACTCCACTTTTGTGATTACAAAATAACAAGGAAAATTTAGTGCAAAAATAAAATTTAGGAACTCATAAATGTTTACATAGGTACATACATAAATGTATACCTTTGTAAACATTTAAGAATAAAATCATGGTATCTTCAAATTTTTTGTCGCGAAAAACGTATTTGAAGAGTGCAACCAGAACTATAGTTGAGATGTAAACTATAACTTCTACTACAATGTTGCTTTTTGAGCCTTATAAATAAATTTTATTTAGTCTGAAAATTGGAAAATAAAACTAAACAATAGACATTGTCATGTTATTATTTGGGATTCAGCTGATTCAGTCAGTTGTATAATTCGATACCTAAATCTCAAAGGGCGTAATCACCAAATCATCACTTTTCAGGAGAGCCGAAACAAAAAAAAAATCT